>JAEIFV010001186.1:0-81250 GCA_018904265.1 Lordiphosa collinella
GTTTCACGGTGAGCAAATGTTCGTCTCTACGTCTCATGAGACCTACGAAGAGTCAGAGCATGGCAAAAACGGCAGCCAATGTGATGACATCTTCATGTTGGCCATCCTTTTCAGTAGACTACGATATCGACTAGAGGTTATCAGAAGCAGAAAGGGATCGTGATTTGATTAATAAGCAAAGAGGGAAGCTGATCTGTAAAAAAATGAGAGAGGCGAAGGAAAGTACAATAGAAGTGGGGCAACATCGTCAAGCTGCCCGATGGACAACGCCCCGAAACGTGATTCGAAACGTTAGTCATCTGAAAAAGATAACGATAAGGGTCCCAATATGGGCAATTAAGGAGAATACGAGATATGGTTTGATTGGGTTTTATCTGCGTTTCCCAATCAATGAAACTAATGTTGAACTATATTTTGGCCGATAGCCTTATTCCGGTTCCGGTAATTTCCTTCTACAGACAAAAGCGTTTTCCAGTAGGACTCTCAACTATTCAGTAAAAGGACTAAGATATTCAGAAGCATTATCCCCCATTTTAGGTGAAATATCTAGCCATTTTAGGACGAAAAGAAAATGTGCAAACTGAATCTTACGTTATTTAAATTATGTCTATTTGTAAATTAAAAATTTTTTGAAAATTATATGTTTATTAATCATGAAATATTGACCAGATAAATTATTAATTTTTACAATCTCCCACCAATTTAGTTTAATGCTTTTCAAGCTTCCGCGTAAAAGTATGCTGCAAAAATCGACATAAGCGAGTTTTCTGACTTTTAGTTCGGATTGGTATTAACGCGTTTTAATTTTGGTTTTTTAAACTATATTTTGTTTTTTATAAACAAACTTCCCATTTGTTATTTGATTTATTGCACAGCTTTGTTTTATCTGCTTAAGTTCGGGTGTTTACAGGCAAAAAACAGGACGATTCAAAGTTGGTGAAGCTGTAGTTTTGTAACGCTTTATCACACATCTTAATGTTATGAATGAAAATTGTTGTAAATTGTATGCTCTTTTATTTAAATATATGAGAAAACTTGCGTAGGTCTCACTCACTGGAAATACGAATATGGTCAATAATTCATGCATCGAAATATTCTAATTTGACTGGACCGAACTGATATAAAAAGACAAAAAAGAATGGTTGGAAGAAAGGATTACTTTTAAGAAATTTTGTGCGTTCTTAGTCAACAATCCGAATCTGGAGATGAAAATTTTTCTAAAGTTGCTTTTCCTCTCTAAAGTAAAGCCTCTGCACGAATTCGTGTAGCAAAATTTTTTTAACTTGATTATCGAACTCAGCGGACGGCTTTAAAATTAAAGGGAGTTTGAAAATGCTATTTAAGTGCATTTGTCAAAAGATTTTGCCTTCATCACCAGAAATCTCTAGAGATTTTCATACAAACGGTTCCATTTCGTATTAAAACTATTTGCCTTTATATGTGAAGTTCTCGCGGGACACCCCCGATTATATAAATCTTAGTAGTTCACATAAACTTACTGCCTATAAACAGTAGATGGAAAACTCTGTGCAAAATTTAATCTGCTTTATTTTGAACCTGGCGAATAAGTTTGCGAAGCAACAGGAAATGCCGACTTGTCCCTTCATGCTTTAGTTCACTGAGGCTATCATATGGTTGAATGGTTCTTTAATTGGTTCTTTATAATGAAATTCTTTTTTGACCCCAAACTGAGTTTCAATAATCATATCTTCTCTATCGGTAATAAGGCAAATGTTGTACTTGGATTCATTAAACGTTGGTCGAAGGAATTTAATGATCCCAACACCACAAATCTTCTTTATACTGCTCGACGTATGGTGTCCGCAGCATAAAAATCATATTGATCGTATTGAATCAGTTCAGAAACAATTCTTGCTCTTTGCCCTTCGTGGCTTGAATCGGGACCCTAACCTTGTATTGCCATCGTATTCCACTCTTTCGATCTTCCCTCGCCAGCTCCGAGAGTCTTAGGTTTTTCTTTTCTTCATATGTTAATTTTTGGTGATGTAGATTCCTCTGAACTCTTACGTCACCATAACTTCTCTGTTCCTTCCAGGCCAACTAGAAACTATTTATCGTTTATTTTGTCAAGATGCACAACTGATTATGCATCACAAGTAAAAAACGTAATGTTATTAGGGTCTAGTGAATATGTTTAACATCCAACTCAGCCAAGGATTGATGGAAGACAAAATTCTCAATCACTGAACTTGGCAATCAAAAGGTGGATTTTGAACGTCAATTGTGGAGGCATGACCCTGTCCTGATAACGGGTGTTAAACACTTGCTCTCAACAGATCTCTTTCTCTCCTCCTTAAAAAGTCCCTATATACATATCTCCGGAAAAGTCTCTGCTTGCCGGACTGGCTAGTAAATCTTCCCCACCGAGTCGGGTCAACTCGTTCCTGTGGCTGTTTTCTGTCCCTCCCTCTGTTTTTATGCTATCTCTTCCTAGAGCTTTGAGGCTATCTTTACCAAACTTTGCCCGAAGTCTTGAAATACACTTGCCGTAGTCGGCCGGATAAGATGACTCCAGCAAATAGTAGTCATAAGAACGATTGGTTCGAAAAATATGATTTTATTGAGAAAATTATTATTGTTTCTAATGGAAACGTCTCCAAACTACGTATTAATTACACAGTTCAACAAATATTGGGTCGTCGCTGGCCCTCGAATGAGTATGGTACCGTTCGACAGACGTTGTCAAACTGAATACAAGTCAATTTTCTGAATTTCTCTAGCACTTCAAGTTTATGAGAAATCAGTGGTTAAAGTTGTTTAAAGTGCCTAAAATGGCAGCTTTTAAAAATTTATTAAAAAATCGGACAACTAGTTATATAGCATAGCAGTCATTGGAAAGTTAGGTCTGAAAAATAGTCTTAAAGGGAAAAACTTTTTTGGTTTCAATAGTTAATTTCTACAAACTTGGCAATAATTTATTTTAGATTTTTTTCACAAAACTCTTTGACATATATTGGATGACTATAGCAAATAGCTGCCATAGGGACAATAGGACCGAAAACTAGTTTTAGTGGGCAAAAACTTTCTTGATTTTAATGGAAACCTCTCCAAGCTTCTCTTTTATAAGTTTTCAACGCTTTTTCATGATTCTACTAAGTTTGGTCAACATCGGACGAATTTATAGTAAAGCTTTCATAAAAAAATTTGTTTGAAAAATTGTTTTTAGTAAGAAAATCGTTTAGGCTACAAACATATTCGATGCCGAACTGCCGAACTATCATCAAAAAGGGAATAAGAAGTGACTGAAGCGAAAGCTGGTGTAGCTTCAATTACATTATTTTTTCGGTGATTGTCGGAATGATTTGTCAACCCACTGATTAAAGTGTTCAATACTCACGCACGCAAGTTACTCCATTTCAATTAATTGGACTGGATAACAATAACGGCATGTCATGATGCAGGTAATCGTGACAATACGTTTTCTCAATAAAATTATTAATTTCACTAATGTTCTCTGAGGTAATGGCATACCAAAGAACCTTCTTCTACGCACACACAATTAAAATAAATGATGCCGCAAACGCAACATCTTGTGTTCATATTAGAAAATAAATAACTATATGTAGATGGAAATTACTTTTGCACATTTTGTTTTGCATTTTGATGAGTTTTATCCAATTTATGCCCACGGCTTACTTGTGTCTGTCTAGTAAATATGTACATACATACATATGTCTGTCTGTCTGTCTGTCGATTTTACGCTTGACTCCACTTCATAGAGAGCTTATTTCCTGCTACTTTTGCGTTTAACTTTAACTGACTTTAATATGCAACCGGCGCGCCGGACACGGTTTCGCTCCTGCATTGACATGGACTTAAGTTTAAGCCGCCGTGGCGCCATTACAAGTACTCAACATCAAAGTTTCATGAATTTAATATTTCATTAATGCGCAGCCAGGGAGAGTGCAGATTGTCGCTGGCTTTTTACTCGACTCGGGGCCAATGGGACATTAAAATCATAAGTAAAATTATATGTACTTTTGCGCATGGCTCATGGCTAAGTACAGTGGCAGACAGGATTTGGAACGGGGGGGCACAAATTCCAAATGATTTGCGCTGATTGTCAGAATGTAATTAAACTTTTATAACCTAATTAAGGGACGCGAAATGAGTGTTAAGGCGCTCAGCCTCTTTTGGGTTTGACCCTGTCAATTAGGCCACATGGACGCATAAACAGTTTAATGACTGACGAAAAAGGCAATCAATGACAGCTCATGCATTGTATGAGGCAAAACCATAAAAGTGCCATTAAATGCCGGTGGCTACTGGCGAGACAAGCGACGAGGCAAGGTGTGTGTGTGTGTTTTAGGGATGTGTTAAAATATGACAAGAACAGTTCCGATTGTCTTTATGTACCGGAAATGTTTGATTGCGCGCTCTTTTTATGGCATTCCTAACAAATAATCAACGACAAATTATGCATTAGCTGCCAGTGTAAGTTATACGCAAATTACAAGTCCATTTAGAAGCCCTAAAAAGTGCCTGAAAAGAAATACGAGATGCAAACAACCAAACAAAACTAATTACTTTTGTAAAATGCACTTAGACTCTCCCTTTCTAGCTCTCATTTCACCACAAAATGGCGGCCATTAGGAACTACTTGGCTACAACTGCCCCATGATTAATACAGAACTTTTTTTTTTATACCTATTCCAAAGTTATATGGAGTCCGAACTTGGTATTTTTATGTTTCCTTTTGTTGTATGATTTACTTATCTCGCTCTCTCTCTCTCTCCCTACTGGCCTCCTTTCTGGCCATGGTACAAACTTGTGGCCATTGCTTGTAGCCATTTAAATGGCAGTTTTTTTTATGGCAAACGGACGGAATTGGCTGTGGATTGCTTGCTTGGCTTTTCTTTTGATGCAATTTAAATGATTAAGTATTTTGCATAAAGTGTAGAAATTTTGCAGAATGGCTTACAGCTGGGAATTTAAGAGAAAGAGAGAGAAAATTGCTAAATTGTTTAAGCTTTAAGCCTTACGGAGAAAAGGGAATAATTTGATTTCAACTGATGTAGGTTCAATGATCCCCTTGGAGAAAACCCAAAACTTAAACCTCTTTAGTTTCACTTCTGCCATAAATTGTTAACAGCAACAAAAGGCTGGCTAACTGACAAACCGCAAAACTTTTTGACATAATTAAACAAACTATTCAAACATGGCGTATACGCCATGTGGTCGCTCATCAATTAGTGCAGTAGGCACACTGCAGTTGGGCATAAATCTGTCATTGTGCATACGCCACATTGTCACACATTTGATTTAAGTTGCTTGTCGCTCGTCATTTCGCGGTTTCGGTTGAATAAATTAATTTAAATGCATTCGCCTTACCAATTCTGATGCATTCATGGTCAACTTGACATACGTGCCGAGCATCTAGTTGTATGCAATTGGCAAGAGGACGTGTTTTATTAAATGAAAACCGACATGCACGGAAATTACACAATTTTCTTTAACTCGATATTCAGCATTTTTGCGGTTTCTATTAAATGGCGAACAATTTGCATCAATTCATTATTTATATGCGAGCACTCAGTGTTCTCATTTATTAAATATTCATTTCAAATAGTTTCACTCAATTTGGCGTACATAATTCACAAGCGTGTACAAGTAAAATACAAATTGATTAACTCTTAATTAGTAAATTTAGCGTGGGGGCAATTTTAACTAATTACAATTTCACGCAAAACTGTGTAATCAATCAAAAATTACAACATTTTGACTTAGGGCTTTGCACGACTTTTCTTAAAGTTTTGCAGTATAGTTTTAATGTACACTGAGAAAAAAAATGTTGGATAATGTTCTTAAATCAGGGAAAATTACTTACATGAATGTTTTGAAATCTATACATGTGGGTTAAGGCCCCGACGGACTGACGACATAAGTAATTCAGCTTACGCCACCTCATATTGCGTCAACGTGAAACGTATGCCTAGTCTGACCAGAACTAACAAAAAAAATTACGCAGCTGCATTGTGTTGTTTCAGGTTTATGGCATTTTTAAATTAGCTGGTGGTGGGTCACACTGCTTAATCAGGTGTGTTTTGTTTTGATGACAAGTGATTTACGTTTGTGCTTCTGCCATGATAGCAATAGCTCTCCCGCAAAGCCTTTAAAACAGTTCGGCAATTAGCAACTGTCATATATTGGTAGAAATTTGAATCAATTTATCCAAAGTGTTAGTTATTCACATATGTTACAAGCCTTCTTTTTGAACAAGCTCGGCCACTTTACTCCAAGCCTTGTTAACAAAATTTTTGTCGAATGTTTGGGGTGGGATAAATCCCAAATGGCATCCCGGTCTCTCAACGCCAAAATCAGCGCAACCTTGTCTTCATGCGAAAACATTTCCAATCGGCTCTTTCGCTTTGTTTTTCTGCCATTGTTTTATTTTAGTTAAGTCCAGCTGATCTATGGCATACATGTAGAGCAGCGATGTTCCTCCATAGCCCCCAGGGGCCGAGCGCAATCGGCTATTTACATGCACACGAGACGAGCGCATGCCGAAGGCGGGCATATGAGCGTAAGCAGCCCTCTCTTTGCTTGCATTCGATGCCCAGACGTCGAGCAGGGCAGTTCAAAGCTGGCCTGTGTCGCTTTAATTTCGCACACCAATACACTCTCACTTTTTGACCTCGCTCTTCTTGAACATCGCTGATGTAGAGTAACAGCGTGTAACATCTGGTGGCAACAATATTGCACCAGCTTAGCAACGCAAAATAAGGCCCACAGCCTATTTACATAGAGTCCACATATGAGATGTTAAGCTCTGTTTAGCGCTGTTAAGCAAAATACTTTTACCCCACGGGAAAATGTAATGAATAGCTTTTTCTCTCATTTTTGTTGAAACTTCTGGTCTGGGCCTTTAATTGAACCTCCATAATTCGAAGTGATTTGAATGCTTTTCAAACAAAGTTACCTCAATAAATCGAATATAACACGAAATACCAAATATAAAATGCCTTAAAACAAATTAAAAGCCATTCAAGTTGTGAAGGCCAAATGTTCAAAGATTCGTCGTAATAATAAGTTCCGCCCCCCGACACACGAATCGAAGGCAGCTTGGAAGCTTTTCTGGCTAATTACGACAAGTGGCGCCAACGCGGCGTGACCGGGTGTGTTTATTCAAAGAACTAACTTTGTCTTAGATGTTCCGAGGCGGGATCGAACCCACGTCCTCTTGCGCAGCGGTCGCGCACACAGCGCTGAGCCGCCCGGCCCCGATCAAACCTATCTACAATTTACAGAATCGTGAAATTTTAGACAAAAGTTACAAAATAATCGTGCAATGGCGAAAAAAAGGCTCATGAGGCGTTGAAAATTCGAAAAAGTGGACGAGGCTGTTAAAACATTTAGACCCCTGTTCCTCCCCATTGCTTGACTGCTGGACCTTGGATTCAGCCTTTGCGTACTTCGCTCTCCGGTTTTTCGCAAACGGCATTCCCGTATTTTGTGGCCTGGCTTACCACAATAGTCACATTTTGGCTGGAATTGGAGTCTTAGCTTCTTCTTCTCAGGGCCAGTAGACTGCTCTGCTTCAAAATAATCGCTCCGCTTTCCGAAAGCGATTCCGACTATGAAAATGGCGCTTGACATATGATACTTCAAGGCGCTTTCTTATATGGTTTCCCCAGAAGGTCTATTCCACGTGTGCTCAACAATGTGAGATGGTCGCTGCAAAATGAATGCTAATGCCATTGACTACCAAATATAATTTCAACATACCCCGCGATCTGAAGGCTTCATAGTTCTTGTAAGTTCGCGGTCCATTGTTTTTTTTTCAGAATTTTTGGTGAGAGGTAGCTCTACTAAACAATTAACCAAATGACTTCAGCTGCTGTTGAAGTTCACTTCTCGTTTTGATATTTGTGGTGGAGAGCATTCGGCGCAGTCGATTGTCGATTTGCACTGCAATTTCCTCCTGATTCATTGCCTTCAACTTGGACAATAATGACGAAGTCCATATACGGATATGCACTCGCTGATTTGTGAAAGCCACTGTGAAGCGGGGCCGAGTGTGGCTCAGCGGCTACTGTGTGCGATCGCTGTGCAAGAGGTCTTGGGTTTGATCCCGCCTCGGAACCTTTAATGAAAAGTTTTTTCTTTGAATATACTTACAACCCCGTCCAATTTCATTGCTGTTGTCGCCTGCTTTGGAGTAATAAGGCATGAAGAAGTTTTTCAAACAGCCGTTGAGCCTTAAGGATTGCACGCCACTGGGAATCAGTACGGCCGATCCCATTTCTGATGTCGGAGACTTACCGTTGTCCAATTTTCTTTTCAAAAATGTTTACTAATTTTATTTAATAAATTTTTTATTTGTGTTATCAGCAAAGCAAGTCCCAGTTGTTTTCTTGGTTACCAGTTCTCGTCGAATGATTTTACTTTATATCCTCTATCGCTAGAAACCTTCATTCGCCTGTTTCGATCTTCTTTTCTAACTCGCATGCTTTGATTTTATTTTGCTATCAACATCTGGGCCTTACTCGGTATAGGTAACCCAAACGTTAGCAAAAATCAGTCCAGTAAAACTATAATTATAATTACACAGTTCTTTCTTTATTTTTATTGTCGCTTATAACATAGATCTACGACATATATAAAAATGGATCTTAGTTTGTTATTCGCTTGAATGGTTCAATTTGAAAGCGATAGGACCAATTTACTTCCTTCTGCGTGTTTGTTCGTTATTTCTACGCGAAAGATTCCTTGGAAAAAGACAATGCTTTCGTTTGAGTAACTTCAATCTAAACTTGGCCTCGTAACAAATATCCAACGGTAAATGATCATTACTCTGTATAAATTGCACATAAAGTTTGCACAAATCAACAATTTACCTTTAAGGTAGCCGAAATATTGAATTAAAAATTAACTGAAAAACTTAAAACATATCAAAAATAATATGTGCAGAGCTGTTAAATGGAAAGACCTCGCATCTACCGAAAATGCCGCAACACTGTTGCAAGGTGGATGAGTGCACGATGGCGCACAACGGATGAGTAGAAGCCATCGATCGAACATTGAAGTAGTTGTGGCGATACGTGGAAATCAATCCATTGAGTACCAATATGCGAGCGAGAAGATTTATCCAAAGAACTGCTGAGAATCGGAAATGATCAAATTCGGATAGATAATTCCAGTAATTTGATGTCGTCATCATTATGTTACAAAGCTAATGAACAATATGAAATTGAAAACAATTTTGAAAGTGCCTTTCAAGGGAGAAGAAAGTCGTATTCCACGAATTCCATTGACTTCAATCAGGTTTCAGTTCCAAATATAAACGTATTCAGTTCCTAGTGAAACTTGCATTTACGATGACCATAAACACGTCCCAAGGTTAGTCGCTGGAAGTGTGCGCAGCATAAATCTGGAAATGTCATGCTTTTCCCACGACTAGTAATACATAGGTGGAATGTTCCCGAGTTGGGAAACCATCCACACTCTTCATTTTACAGCAGCAGAAAGAAGACAATGTTAACTATTGTTCTACCTAAATTCTTTTTTGTTAAAACGAAAACCATTTAAGTTTGTTACACTCGTTCACGCGATTTTCTAAGTGTACTTATATATTGTATGTGTGTATTAAGTCTATAGAGTCACGCAGCGCCTGTTTGACAGCTACTTGAAAGTTTCACCTCCCTCCCTAATGGCCCCAAACAAAAGGTATCACCATGGAGTCTGTTTGTAAGGATTTTGGTTTCCTGTTAACCCCAGAGGGTTAAACGAGGCATGCTCTTCTAGGTGGTAAGTAAGGTAGAGCTTGTTCAATTAGTTGGTCTCCGCCGAAAAACAAAGCCCAGCAAATGGGTTGCACTTGCTGCTGCTGTCGTCGTTGTTGTTGTTGTTGATGTTGCTGCTGCGGTTTTTGGTTGCGCAATGAGACGTACATAAGTTTTCTTTTTTTCGGTTAACTGCTGCTAATTTCCCGCCTTTCCCCCCCGGTAATGATGTGGAAAATTATGCAGAGCGTGCCTCATGCAAATTATGATTGTGTTGATTATGACGCATTAAAGCTAAACGAAACGAGAGACTTTGTTTTTCTTGGCCTGGCAACCAAATTAGCATACACATTCCCTATTGGAGACACGTCGCCACTTTGAAGACTTAAAGTTTCCTTCGGTTTCGGTGTCCTCGTGTTGGGCCAGGCATAAAATTACAAAAGCATTCTGAAATGGCATACTTTTAGGCAGTTTTATGAGTGCTAACAAGCTCATATAGAAGCCAAGTCAAGTGAAGACATTAGCTGCCCGGCTGGCAGGACAAGTAACCCAAAAAATGAAGTAGACTCTGGCACAAAAGAATACCAAAAAAAAAAAAAAAAAAAACAACCTTCATTCTCATACAAGAAGAAAAAATGCCGTCATTTGCATGCATTGACAGGCACTGGCAGCGGGGGAGGGCAGAAAAAAGGTCAACTTGGGTCTCGGAATTGGCACAATAGTTGCGTAGGTGTTGAATTTGTGACCGGACTAAGAACTACCCTCAGCCCTCTCAGCAGCCAGATGCTGACAGTTTTTTCTTTTCCTGGCAAACATATTTATTTGCACACCATTCCATTCGAGTCGTTATACGTTCATTGTATCCTGGTGCGGTGTGTTGTGGGTGACTGTGACCCGACCATAACAACAGCACGACGCTACTCAATGCAAATTGAATAGAACATGGACAGAGGATGTACTGTGTGGCCCCGACTTGTTGACTTTTAGGCCCACATAGAGTAGACCATTAACTTGAGAGTTTTGTAAGTAGATATATTTACTTGGCAGTTAGTTGCCTTTAAAGTGCTAGCTCATTGGGCCGGATATTTAAGATTCATACATGGCCATGACGCAGCAGTGCAAATCTAATTTTATGCAAAAACAAGCCTACTTAAAGTTCATAAATTTAAGAAACTATTTCAGTAAAGTTTACGGTAGAATAATGAAAAAGACTTCACATAAACCACAAGTAAAGAAAAACCACAACTTGGTTAATGGTAATCCAACAACAAGGAAATCTTACCCTCAGACGGAATAAGCAGTAGGCAACGAAGCATAGTTGGATTCTGTAAGTTTGTGAGGTGAAATTTTAAAGAGAAGCTTAACAGTCGAAAATTGTGGTTCTCGCTCTTGTTGCTGATGTTGCCATCATCATCATCCGTTTATATTTATGTCACGGCGGCTGCTGGTATTGCTCGGAACTTTGTTTTGCTCATAACTTCACTGTTGTTCATGTTGATCGATAAATAATGCTGTTAATTATATATATTGAAAGTATATACAATCTGCTTGCTCCTACCATCTCAAAAACTGTTTCTGTCCCATAAGACCATGTTTGGAAAATAGTTTGTATGCACCCCTGTTCTACAATAAACTTATTAACTAAGTGCATTGCTTTCACCTCCCATAGGTCAGCGCTTCAGCTCTACGCCTTAGTAACAGGGAATCGAACCTTATGCTGTTTTAGTCCCATTTCTCATATCGACCTCCATTTAAGTACATCTTCAATATAGAAATTTTAACATATTATGCCGAGAAGTTTCATACAAAAATTAAGTGAAGAAGAAGCAGTCGTAATGGTTTCCTTACTTAACATTTTGAACGACGGACTTAAAAATGTATTCTTGCGCTTAACAGCACATGAGTGTACTCTATGTTAATAGGCAGTATGCCTTGTTTTGCCTAATTTACCGCTAAGCCCATAAGTCTCTATCTCTGAGAACGCTTGTCTCACCACAGTTTCGCTATTGCCGATAATATCATATCATCGGCATATGCAAATATCATGTTATCTCTGGTAAAGATGGTGCCCGTTCTGATAGCATTTGGGCACTTTCGCAGTATATACTCCATCAGTAGATTAAAGAATTCACATGATAATGTGTCACCCTGCCTAAATCATATTTTGGTGTCGAATGTCTGATAAGGTTCAATCAGTTCGATCATTCTCGGCTTTAGACGTTCACATAGGCTGCATGATAGAAACTTATATACAATAGGATGGAGACTAATCCCGCGGTAATTGGCGCAAACTGCAGGGTCTCTTCTT
The DNA here is from genome assembly GCA_018904265.1 of Lordiphosa collinella. Taxonomy (NCBI): domain Eukaryota; kingdom Metazoa; phylum Arthropoda; class Insecta; order Diptera; family Drosophilidae; genus Lordiphosa; species Lordiphosa collinella. The sequence continues at coordinate 12,052 of JAEIFV010001186.1, forward strand.
TTTAAATATTGGACAAAGTGCACTTAGACTTCTATCTTCAGGTATGCTTTCTTCGGACCATATTCAGCATACGATCTCCTCAGCGCCAGCCTTGAACAATTCACCGGCCAGCTTATCAGCGCCAGCAGATTTGTTATTCTTTAGAATTTTTATGGCTTACCAGACTACGTTATGGGTCTGTCTCTAAGTTATCGATTGTTGGTGTCGTCACTGCCCCAGAGGCGGCATTGTGTTCGTCGTCACCTCCCAGCCGGTTGGTGAAATAGTTCCTCCATTTGTCTAGTGCCACTTGCGGATCTGTGACCAGAATTCCGTGCTCGTCCTTGCATAGAGTGACTCTGGGCTTAAAACCTTCGGTTAGTTGCCTAATCTTTCGGTGGAGTTTCTGAGTCTCACTCCTTCCGAAAAGCACTTCGACTTCCTCCCTCATGAGCCTTTCCTGCTCATATTTCTTCCTTCTAAAAAGGCGCTTCTCCTCGATCCTTTTCTCCTGTACGCAACGTATTTCTCTGTTGTAGTGCAGCGGCATCATCGTACCATGACTGTTTTGAGTTTGGTACCCATGAGCATTTTCCCCTACCAGAGATATTCGGTTCGATTCCTAGAAACGACCAGCAAAAACAGCCTGTGGGTGCGTTCGTGGAAGCCGCTGTGTAGTACCCATGGTAACATAAATAAAATAATAGGAATTCCGGGCCATTAAAATAGAAAAGGATAGATTAATAGAGAATATGTTGGAAATTGGACAATCTTTAAGCAATTAGGTAGACATATGCTGAGACTACAAAGATGAAAGAAGTAGCCTCTCTGGTTAAAAAGTTGCCTATTTTAGTAAACTTGTGATATTAGTCTAGGTAAGAGAATCCTTTTTGTTTTCAATGCATTCGTCTTGTTATTATTTTAAATGCATTCACAGTTCTTTAAAGTTTCATCAAAATCGATTGGTTATAGCATATAGCTGCCATAGTCCGATCGGTCTAAAAACTAGTTTTAGTAAGAAAAACTTGTTGGTTTTCAAGGGAAACGTCTCTAAGCTTCGTCTTTATTAGTTTTCTATAGGTTTTCATGATTCCTCTAAATTTGGTAAAAATTCGGACAACTATATAGTATAACTGCCATGGAAAAGTTAGGACTGAATAGTAGTCTAGGCTAGAAAAACTTTTTACTTTTCAATGGAATGGAATCAGTTCTATAGCTGTCATTGGGACCAAGGGACGAAAACCTAGTTGTATTGAGAAAAACTTTTTTGGTTTTTAATTGTAGCATATTGAAACTTGCAGGATATTAAAAATATTATCAGCTCTAATGATAAAAATCGAAAGGCTGACTTATATGTAAACAACTGGTCAGCGAAATGGTCATGTGGCGGCTCTGCCCACACTAGTAACCAGCGATTATCGATCACTCGTCACGATAACAACCGATTACTGAGGAAGCTCTGGCCACACGATCACGAGAATCACGAGGCTTATCATCTCGAGAAGAAGAGAAGAGTGTGCAACTTCGCGCTGGCGGCCTCGGGCCAGCGCGCCTCCAACAAAACTTATTAAACTAATTAAGTTAGGTGAAACAATAAATATTAATATTAAATTAAGTACGACTTTAATCTGTTTAGTCATTTGGCGGTTCCAGTTCACAGTTCCTAGTCACAATAGTTCACACATCACTAACACTGATCGATACTGGATATATAACCCACCTTACTGCTTGTAACATCTCTAGCAGACACACACGCGCTTAACCAAAAAAGACACTTGTCCTGACGCCATAATAAATGAAACCAAATCTGAATTAATTCTGTGTTTAATATCTATTAGTTATTGTAGCATCACTACAGTCATAAAATCGAGGCGCGATCCTTGGTCAGTTTGGGAAAACACTTAGCTTGCCGTGTTCAAAGCAAATATTACAATTTTGCAAATTGTTGAATTCATTTAGCAAGGGTAATTTGCTAAATAATTGCAAACCTAATTTTTTGCTTCTACCTAGCTAAACCTATAGCTAAAGCTATCAGCTTATAGCCAGTCAAGATTGCGGCGCGACGCGTTTTTAGCTAGGTATAAGCGAAGGCATTTAGCTTGTCTGAGAACGGCTCAAGCTACGAGGCCAGCTTAAAGTTTTAGCAAGCGTTTAGCTACCGTTTTTTATATGAACTCGACCCCAGCTAAATCTACTAAATAAAATGCGCATTATTTTAATGCAACTCTTGCATAAATTTCTAAACTCAGCCACTTTACATAAGTGAAGAATAAGGAAATGCATAACCGACCAACGCTTTCATTATTTCCCGATTTGTTGTAGCTTACTACGCCCGACCGGGCCTCAAACCTTGGACTAATTAGCCCAATTTCCCACGCACTTAACTCAATTGATGGGGTAACGTAGCTGATGTAAAAAAAGGTTCTGTAATTTAAAAAACCTTAAGTTAATAACCCCTTAGAAGTGCAAACTACATTTATCAAAAAATAGTTTCCCATTAAAACAAACAGCAGTAAAACCAACTACCACCCACTCGAGGGCGCCTCAAACAATTTATGCCACGATTTCCTTAAGCAAACTGGGATGCAAAATCATAAACATAAAAAATAGCAGGGAGCTTCGCAAAATTTGTTAATCTCATTTTCCTGGCAATTTATTTCGTTTAACGACACGAATGAAATTATTTCCAGGGCCGCGTAAAAATTTCAATAAATGCCTTTGCTCCATTCATTACGTTTTTGTTGGCAAGCGAAATTATGATGGCATACTTGCCAACGAGTACAAGTTGTGTGTTTTTTTTTGTTGTTGCTTGATTGGATTTTCATTTAACTGCAAGTGGGGCGGCAACGTCGGCGGCGGCAGCTGTCAGGCATTCAGCATGTGCAAATTCATGCCACACACATATAAAAATAAACGAACGAACAGCTATTTGTGTTTGTACGTACGTGGCCACAGAACTCCCTCAAGTCCTGCTGCCGGTTGTCTGTGGCAGCAACTGCAGCAAGTGCAGTAAATCCATTTTTAAGACTTATGTAAGGCGGCAAGACGAACTTCAGTCTGACATTAAGTCAGCGCCAAGGATGACAAAGATTTGCCAGAAAATGGGGGCGAAATAAAAAGCACAACAAGTCTGCCAGTTGCAGGCAGGGTGAATATTTTACGCACTGATTAAAGCAAACGAAACTTTGGGATTGCCATTTGCATTCGCAAGAATTTTCCACTGCGGCTTGCATATTAAATGCGATTTTTATTCCACCAGAAGTTGCGGATGGATTGGGGAACCGGCTACAAGTTGGCAAGTGTTAATGCGCTTAAGCAAGAGCAAGTCGAAGTTGGCTTCATAAATCTGTGGGGCTAATGAGCAGCAGCATGGCTGTCTAGACTAGGACAATACGCAGAAATCTTTGCTCAAATAAAAATACCATAAAAATCACGCATACGCATGGTGGGCCTGGGGTAACCTAATTTGATGTGAGCGCCTTTAAGGCGACAGCGACCTACCAGAAGAATCTATGACTGGCGGCTCTTATCGACCAAGCGAAGGCTAATAAAATGTGCTAAATTATGACAGGCCAACACACAGATAGCCAAGGCGGCATAGAAATTGACCAAATGCGGCAACGGCTGGAAGGCATTTTGTTAAATTAAATCAGAGCTGCTGGGCAACAACAACAACCACAGTTAGCCATAAAACCGACGCCCCAAAGTCTGCACCAGTTTTTTGTATACTTACGACGGCCTTAACTTTTGGCCTGACTATGTGTGTGTGTGTGTGTGTAATCCAGTAGCATTGTTTACTCGTTTCCAGTTCAATGTCTCCCTTTCATTTCTGCTACAATATTGAGTATCCGCCCCAGCAGTTTGCACATTTCTCAGTCAAAAACAAGAACCACTTGTCGTGGCAAAAACTTAAAGATAGAAAAAAAAGGAAGGCAAAAATCAATGCCAAGACCTGCTGCCTGGCATTTGCTTATTGTTTAGTGAAGGCACTCTCAGTTTTCGTTGCCAAATTGAAAGCAAAAAAGTTGACAAAGGAAATCCTGCACCATCGAGACCGAGCGAAAGTATGTCAAAGCCAGTACAGGACTCTTGTGATTCTTTGTGATGAGTTTCATATTTTAAAACCAACGAAATTCAATCAATGCTGATTGCTTTGAGTTTCGTCAGGCCATTCAATCAGCCTTCAATTAGCCACAATGTAAACCAACCAGCCATAACCACAAGCACCACTGGAGATTGAAAATGTCCAACTGAACGGAGACAAGTTGTGTGTGTGTGTGTGCGACTAATTAATCAACACTGCCATTTTGTATTCAACCTAATGTAGTCGTCTCAGCTACAGTTGGCAGAGGGTTACTTCAAAAGTTCCCTATTGGCGTCACATTTAGCAGCTAAGCTTTTCTGCTTTAATAGAATTGGAATTGAGTTGGCTGTTCCCGTTGGAAACACGCTGAGCCGTGTAAAAATACAATTTGGTTTGGCCTTGGATAATCCACTCAAGCACTCAAGCCATTATCTTTGCAGCAGACATAACTCTGCTCACTGGAGTGGAATGTTGTGACTTCCTTTTGGAGTACCTTCAGATGTTTAAGGATTGGAAACAAAGCTAATAGAAAAGCCTTGTGTTAAAAAAAGACACCTTTGCTGAAGTAATTTCTTCCCTTTTGAAAATATTTGAGGGGTCTACAAATAGACACGAAATAGGCTTTGGATGCGCTTTTTGCCTAGACGCCTTTTATTTTGTTTCAAATCCTCCTTTGTTTTTCTATAATAGGCCAAAAATAAGTGCCTTAATCAGAAACCATATTAATATAAAGTCTCTTTTTTACACACAAGCCAGAAACTGGAAAAATATGTCTGAGTTTACACGATGAAGCAAGTTTCATAAAGTTTTCTCAGTGGGCGAGAGAATCCAGTGATTTTCTAGACCTTTCGTTTTTATGTTCAAGTTATTTTTCCCAGGATTTTCCGCCTACTAAGAAAACTTCAAAAAACCGACTAAAAATAATTTTTCAGCTCCAGGGGTCGAACCCACAAAACATAGCAGCGCTCTACTCCACTGAGGCTGTTGAATTCGTCGTACGTTTTAAGCTTTTACCCTCAAGTAATACAGCTTTTTTCTCTGAAATTCATTGTCTGGAACGACACGTCTTGTATTTAGTCTTGTTACTAACCAGACTGTAGGAGCTCGGCAGCTTGCCCCATGCAGAGTTTCCAACTTTTCTAGTAATCAAATTCCTGTACAAATGTCATGATTTTTGTAAGGCCTAAGTTGCTTATCTTCTTAGGGTGTGAGCTACTTCAAAAAAATGTTTGTTTTCTTATCAATTTGTGTACGCATAGTCTGAAATAAGAAACTAAAACCATTATCAGTATTTTGGTATCAAAATAATACTAGAAACTGTTAAATTGATATTTTTGGTATCAATTTGATCCATAGCCTTTTTTTTTGATACGAAAAAGAATTAATACGAAACTAAACATTTCCAATGTCAACAAATGTTAGTTTAAAAACTAGAAATGTCATGCTCGTCGACGCTTGCATCGACGATTTTGCATCTTCTTCATAGCTGCTATGTGTCAAATAAACTTAGATATTACTCTGTTATTTTTGAGTTTATATGACATAGGGCGCTATGTGAAATCTGTCCTTAGCATAGCTCGCCAAAAACTGTTAACACTTTTTTCAATGCGAGCAGCCTCAGTGAAAAACAGAAACAAACGCAGCACAAGCGGTCTCTAACTGAGCGGAACACTTTTTCTCGCACCTCATGTGTTTTCTGTTACGTGTTTTCGGTTGAGCAAAACCCACGAGTCGGTCATCCGACAACCTCCGACAGCAATTGTTTTGAGCGAGCGCTCACTAAACAACTGTCTGCAAATAAGCAGAACACAATAAGTGTCTGCGAAAAGTGTTTTTTGTTTTGTTTTTTTGTTTGTGCGTTTGGTAGGCTGTTTGTATGTGTGACGCTCGTTATACCGAATCAGTACTTATTTTCGAGTGGCTTGCAACCCTGTATAAAAGTGTCAGATAACGCACTTATTGCCTGCTGGGATGTCGTCACGGCTTTCACACACTTACATTTCAAATTTTATTTATAAGAATTGAATAAAATCTAGTATCAAAATGATACTAAGAAACTAATACAAAAAAGTATCAATCTGATACAATTCAGTATCGATTTGATATCCTCGAATATAATTTTAATACTTTCGAAAATGAACTAAATAATTGGTGTATTAAAGAAGAAATGATACTCAATAGTGTCATTTTGATAATGACTTTTTTTGGGTAAATGTTTTACAAAGTTATTCAACCAGCGCAGTGAGCTGTTGTATTGCTCAGAGACATCATCCTGCTCTCCGTATTCTAATCTTCTGTTCAATTCAAACCTTATATGCTTGACCTAAGCATTTCGAACTAAATGTTCAATACTTCAATCCCATTTTGAGATCAAATGGCAAAATTCCAAGCCCTAAATCGTATCTGCTATAAAAGCTTCCTTTCTCGAGTTCAAAATAGCTTTTGTAACGATCCTTACAGTTTTTATCAATTCGTTAAAACCAAACGACGGTCCAACGATTTACCTTATTCTCTTTACTACAAACATGAAAATGCCTCATTCGACATTGATAATAAAAATCTGTTTGCAAAATCGTCGTCAGATGCCATCAATGGGCATTCTTACCCTCTTTCTTTATACTCATTATATTACATTCTTTCATACGTTGTCCCTCGATTTCATTTTATTCTGTCCTAAGTGGTTTACTCTCGTGAAAATCTAATCTTTTTTCTCACCCGGATAATGTACATCTTAAAACAATGCGCAAACTCGCTTACGCTTCATATACATATCTTATTTTCAAAAGAAATCTAAAATGCCAAATTCTCGAAAAGTATATTTTATTATTCTCTTACACAAAAACGGATCACGGTCTGACATTTCTACAGGGGTATTGCGAAACTCTCTGATATACATAAACTTTGAAACATTGAACAAATTATAACCTGTCGGCTTTAGCACTCATGTTTCCTACCCGACTAAGCTGTTATATACCATCCTAGTGAGGTCTATCTTGGAGTTTGGGTCGTGTAATTAGAATCCCCACTCACTAATCCTCTGTAAGCAACCCTCTTCGCAACTTAAATTGAGACTTCCTCCTTATCTAGATTAAAGCTCTTAGACTAAAGCTCTATTTACACGACCTGATCGCTCAGCTGAGTTTTCGCCTGAGTGGCTGTCAGCTCGTGTAAACAGGCGTCTGAGTAGGCACCTGATATACTCAGGTGAGTGATCAGGCGAAATAGAACCGGTTCTAATTGACCTGAGCACTCAGCTGAGCGTTATAGGGTTGCCTGATTGAAGTGTGCGAGCGTTGCCACTTCCTGGCATTCGATATACAATTGTTATCGATTTTTGGCTATCGGTTTGATTTTTTATTTATGTCAAATCACGGCTTATTGAAATAAAACATTAAAATTTATGTAACGCGCCTTATTGACTTGTACGAGGCTGAGCCTGCGCTGTATGACTCCTCCAATCCCACCTTGTAGGTGCAGCAGATCGTACGGATTGCCACTTCGGAAAAGTTTGCTGCACAACTTGAGAGCAAATCACTTGTGGATATAAAAACCAAAATACGCAATCTGCGCGGCCAATTCACAAATGAACTAGATAAGTTTCATGAACCAATGGTTCTGTAACTGACTCAACTGAGCTACTCAGGCATGTGTAAACGCTGAACTGAGTTGCTCACCTGAGTTGCTCAGGTGACGAAAACTCAGCTGATCGATCAGGTCGTGTAAATGGAGCTTTACCGACTCTTGGAACATAGACGCACTATGTCGCGTATAAAGTTTCTGCACAAGCCTTTAAAGGGTAACATTGTCCCATCGAGACAAACACGGAACCTTATACGCTTGAGGCTTCCTTTTGGCTTCTTCTTAATATGCCTACAATGCCCCCCCCCCCCCTCCTTCCCCTTCCAAAACCACTGTACTTTATAGTGTCAGAGATGCTTAATTCTGACTGTTACCGATTTTAACTTACGCTCTCGTTTTTTGACCTTTCACATACTTTTCGGTAGTCGAATCGACGAACGATGACCGCAAAGGGTTAAGTAGGCTAAGCCCTGTAACATTTCGTTTCCGGGAATATTTTTTTGTCACTTTTTTCAACAATTTTCTACAGTTTTCAACGTTTTCTAGATATTGGAGCGCTCACTCACAAGGTGGAAAAATGGGGTCAAAGCTATTTCCTAGCGAAATCAGTTTTTTAACCAAGGATCCCATTCAATAAACATCCCACTTAAGCACACAGTTCCATAAATGCACTTCCAAATTCGTATAATGATTGCTTTAAGGTCCCAAGGCTTTAAGGATCGTAGTAAAATTTAATTTTCAACAATTCATGATTCAATTTAGATAGTCCCCCTTCCAGTTCCAAATATTGGGGTTTCTAGGTCAAACCTTATAATAAATCCTGCAGCCAGTTTAACATCAGCATTGCCTTGACCAAGTTTCTCGACAAAATCTCCATTTAGTTGCTGTTTATCAAAAAAACAACTCTCAACTTGGTTACACATACGCCATATAGTACAGTAATGGGGTGAGTTTAGGGGAAAGCACTCCCCACTTTCGCTCGATTCGGCTAATTTATTGTTTTGGCAAATGTCTGGGCCATAAATTAATTGTCGCACATAAGTGCGTCGACAAAATGAAAAAATAATGAAAAAAAACTAATGGGGAAAATTGCTAACTTTTTAAGCAAAAAATAATTATGAGATAATTGTTGTTTCCAAATAGGATTTCGACAACTGAGCTCTGGCTAAACGATTTTGAGTCAAGTGTGTGTGCCTCAAGTGGAGAATGCAAACTGCAAAAACGATTTAGTGCTTCGATTAATGTCTGTATTTAAGCGAAGCACATACACACATTGAGGTTGCTGTGCTCAGCAGAATTACTTATCTGCCCAGGCCAGCAGTTTATCCTCTGTGTGTGTGTGTGTGTGTGTCAACACACTTCAGTTCGGAGCACGTGGCTCCAAATTTATCGTACACTTGTGTTAAATATCACCTCTGGGGTATTTAATATTGAAAATGCTCACGCCTTGTCTGCTTAACTTTGATTATGATGGTCTAGCTTAAGCTGATTTAAAATGATTTGTGTGTTTGTGTCTTTTTTTGCCAAACGATCTCGACAAGAATTTACGAGCATATCCGTCAGTTGTCGCCATGAGCGGCATTCAGCAGGCGCTTATCTGATGTCGCTTCCGCTTTTTTGGCTAACTTTTTTTTTCGCCCAGCTGTGTGAGATGTGAGGCGCATGCAAATGTCAACAACTGAGATTTAAATGAGAGCGGCAGTGGAATGTTGTCTCATTGAAATGCCACATCATTTGGTACTTTCTAGCAAGGATTGTTTGTTCGTATCAAAAGTGACAGTTTTTTTATTTTTCGTATTATTTTGTACATTTGATTGCCCAAGTTGGCCTTTGTGTGAGTCATGTTTTGGATAGTAATTTTTATAGTTTTCCTGATTTGTATGCGTATTCGTATTTAAGCAGAGTTGCGCTTGCTAAAGGAAAAATAATAATAATAAATTCCAAATGCGGCACTAATAATGCGTAGCAGAGTGATGGAATGACAGAGCAGACATTGTCAGCCATAAAAATGGCGACGCTGGGAAAAAGTTTTTGCCACGCGACACACGCCCACACTTACACACACACACACACACACGAAGCAGCAGCATAAAGTGAACTTTTCCCATGAATATATAAGAAAATCGTTTGACGATTTTCAGTTTTTTGCAAGGGAGCAAAAATTAAATGCTACTCTTTGACAGTTATCAACTCTGAAATAAGATTTTATAATGGTAAAATGCAAAGCCTCTCTCTCTGGTTTAACTTGACAATGCAATTCAAGAAAGAAAGAGGTTGTTACCTAAGAACATGTCTCGAAATCAGCTTGAAGGCAAGTAAGTTTTTTTTAATAACTAAAGTTTTAACGATAAAAGGGAAAGCAGGTTTCTAAAACTAAACTAATTGGAAGTTTCGAAAGGCAAACGATAAGACAAAAGAAAAAGGAAATATGGTTTTAAAACTAATTTACCAATATAGTACGTATATATGTGCACTTGTTAGTGCCATAATTGAAAATTAGAGAGGGCGCTCCCTTAACGGATTCCTTTTGTATTGTAGATATAGAATAAAACATCAAACAAAACAAAATCTTTTCACATTTACCCACACGCCCTGTAAGCTACATCAAAATTTCAACAATGAAATTTGTGCTTCATGTGTCGGGATGTCAATTTTTAAAAATCTAAAAAAATTATTTCGATTTTGAGAAAAAACTCACAAATTTTAAAAGTTATAAGCATGAGCTCAAGAAATCGAAACGTGGAACCTTGCGAATAAAAATCACAAAAATCAAATAATTGTACTAGGTTCGTAGTTAAATTTTTTTTTTTGAATGCAATAAAAATCAAACCAAACACTTTGCAGTGTGACCATAATTTATGTATCATTCTCAAATCTGGCCACACTGGACCGAATCAAAAGAATTTACGCTTTTGGTATTTTTATTTTGCCAGTTCCTTTGTACTAAGCAGGGATGCAAGCCGGTTCTAAACTGAAGCGGTTTTGAACCGAACCGAACCGCTTTTTTTAGCCGGTGAACCGAAGCGCCAACCGAACCGGATTTCTTTCAGAAAACCGGATTTCTTTCTTTCAGTTCTCTGACGAAATTTAAGACGTGAATGGCTTACCTCTTGGCAATGATAGGTACTTAATTTGAGAATTTTAATCGATTTCTTTAAATAATTTTGCTACGACATTTGTTTGACCCTCTACAAGGGAGATCACTGATAGACCGAATCGATCCTAAGCGATGTAGGATCGATGTAACCTTTAAGGATGACGACCCAAATTTTACAACATGTAGTCCTGTAAGTCTTCTGCAATTGCCCGCCGATCTTCTAAAATACCATCAATCTTTATTCTCTTCTTGAAAGTTGATTTGTCGTTTCGAAGGGCATTCATGTAGAAACTTATAGACGAATCATGAAAATCCAATTTAATATATTTTTTGAAATTCTTTTAAGGATTTTAGAGATATTCAAATGGTTTATGGGAATTTACTGAACCACTGAGCCGAACCGGAAACCGCGGTTTAGTTCACTCCAAAAACCATGTATTGAACCGAACCAGCGGTTCAGAAACTGTGTGAACCACTGAACCGAACCAGTACTTAATTTCAAGTGGCTTGCATCCCTGATACTAAGATTCACTTTTGAAACGCTAAACCTACTCTTAAGCAGAAATTGTACATGGCACCACTGAGAATCATATCCAATCTGTTTGAAACTGTCGCAGATTCCTTTCTTAAGGGTGCTGCAACAGAATCGTTATCGTAATCATAGCCAGAGCCAACACAATTATGGACTGTGTAGGCTGCGGAGTTTGACGCTCGGATGGTGCACATGGACGGTCTACCAAATTGGGGAAATGGCATACCAACCACATCTAAGTCTCTCCTAGGATTTTCCGATTCAGATGTGCCGCTAGCATCGAAATGCTTTTTATTGGTCAAATCTCAAAATCCATTTTTGAGTTGTATCATCAAAGGAAGCTTTTAGCTTTATGAAACATGTTAAAAATCCGAGTCTTAAGAGTAGGTTTATTCTCTAACCTTTTCACACTCTGTACCAGAGGTACTCAGAGTATATTAAGTTAGTGCAAAAGTATGTAACAGCCAAAAGGAATCATTTCAGACTTTATAAAGTATATATATTCTTGATCAGCATCAACAGCATTTCTGTCTGTCTGTCCAACTGTCCGTTTGACCGTATAAACAAATAGATCTCAGAGATGGTAAGAGATAGAGGTTCGACTTGTACGGGACAAAACTTCTTATACTTGCAGGCAGATCAAGTTAATTTTGAATTTTTGCCTAAGCCCTCTACCGCCCCCGCAATTTAGAAAAAATCGTCATATCTCCGTCAGTTTTATAGATAGAAGGTTCGAACCTTCTGGACATATCTTAAAATCAAGATTATTTATCGATCCGCCAAAGGAATGATAAAGATCGGATGAAGTGATAAGAAAACAAACAATTATAGGCAGCACCCGTCGCATCGGTAATGGGCCAGCACTTCACAGAACAGAGTATATATATAGTCGGGCAAGACCGACTTTCTGTTTTGTTTTAATATCAAATTGGGCTGCCCTCTAACTTTTCAAGTAACTGCAACCGCCATGGCATTGAATTGGGCAAGTCTTGTGAGACGTTCAAATCAATGTTTTCCCACACTTTTACAGTTGCTTCTTTTAGCTCTCTCAGAGTATCGTACTGCTTTGCTGCGGCGAATATTCTGGCACAAATGATGCACCACAGATGCTCAATTGGTTTTCGTTCCGGACTTATTGCCAGCCATTGTCTTCTCTTCTAGTTCCAATCCCGAGTGGCACATAGGGCATCAACCTCCGGCCATTGTAACAGTGAAATATGGTAGGAGCTGGAACAAGCCTTGTTATGCCTGGCAAAGTGTATGGAAGCGTTATCTTGCTGCAATTCTTTTTGTCAAATTTGCTGAATGCGTTGCCGATAATTGGTGGAGTTGACTTCGACTTTACTTGAGCATAGCTCATCATTTTATTAGCGTCTAGAGTATTTATGCGCCTCTTGGTGCGCTCATCTATCTAAGGTTTTACAAACTGGGGATTATTTTCGCTATATTTTAGCGGACTTTTCGAAAAGTTGATTATTGTGTTTTCATTAATATTGTTACGATTGTTTTATAACTGCTTCAAGCTTGATTTAAATTTGTATCTTCTGTGTATGGTAGAGTTCTTATCTACGGGACATTTTTAGCTAAAATAAAAGCTTGTCACTGAATATGGGTTTAACGACATGTTTTGATTTTAGTCAAAGTGAATGTTAAAAAGCTTGTCACTTCAGATAACCCGAATGTAAAAATTTTTGTATGATTTCTTAAAAACCTCCTTTTCGCAGTAATTGCAATTAATTTTGACTCTGCTGACCTTAAAAGACAAATAGCTTAATTTGCACATTTATCAATTTTCTATGAGAAGCGATTCTTTCACAATCAGAGGTGATAAGAAGTAAACAATTGGTTCATAAGAAATAGCAAAAAAAAAAACATTTTGCACATATATCAATTTTACTGAGTAAAATGTTTGCTCATAACTTTAATTATCAAGACACACACACAATGTCAATGTCGTAGATTAGCAGCACTTCAATTTCCGATTACACATTATATGCCAAATTATCTATTAACTTCCAAGTCGTATCACTTAGTCGAAAACTTTCCCATATGTCACTCAGATTTCAGACTAATCATGACAGCAAAATGGCTCCGCGGGTGGTCAACCGTATACAGTTTACCAAGTGTCCGCATAAAGATGTCAATGGAGAGCACAAAAGTTTTGTGCACATACACAGGAAACTGGTGAAATAAGTTCAATATCGTGTAGGCGGAGAAAACTTTTTGGTACATCAAAGCGTACATCACATTCAGTCAACTGGAATGCGAATAATTGAATGAGTAAAACAAGGCTGCAGGGAGCCGATTGGCCAGTGAAGAGTTCTTCCTTCCAGCTTCAGTTTAACGAACTCTGGCAAAGAATCAAATGTACAAAAACTGCTGCTGCACATTTCCGTTTCCGCACGCGGCAGCTTACAAAACTTTTGCACAGCACGCACAAGCAAACGGAGCCGCAATCCATACGCAAACTTTTTTCACATGCGTAGAGGGAACGTGCTGCTGCTGCTAGAGCATAGCGGTTCGTTCGACAGAGAACTGCTGCTGGGTACACCGCAAAAGACTCAGACCGAAGGACAGGACAAATTTTTTACGATTTTCGTTCTAAAAATTCGAACACAAAGTTAAATTTAATGTGCACCCGCAACATTTTTGTACGTGTGGCAGTTTTGCTACATTTTCTGTAAAAATATGTCGGCAGACATGATAATGTGGAGAGGAAAGTTTAGAAGTAGAACCGGAGGAAATGTACTCTTGATACGGTATACAAATCAAAGTGTTCTCGGCAAAGTTTTAGAGTGTAAATGCAAACCGAAACAGTTGAGTGTAAAAAAGTTGGCACCCAAAAAACTTAAAGAATTTGTTTAGGCCATGGCAAAAGCTCAAGTCGTTAGCAAAGTCTGCTGGTGATGGGAATGGGTTACCATAAAAAGAGTTCACCTTTATGAACAGAAACAACTTGAGATGTGCGATGGTAAGTTATTCGGCGCAAAAGCAATGAAATAGATTTTAGGTTTACAATGAAAACATCGTTTCCCTTATTAGCTATGACAAACCTTGCCAATTCTGAACAAAGTCTTTACCACACTGCTACCCTCTATCTAGCTAACTGGGGTATCAAATGCCAACGAAAATTAGCTTAGAAAATTTACACGTATGCGTGCGTGGTGCGTAAACGGCATGGAAATGCGTGGGAAATTTCGTTGAGCAGCCACGACGACGACTACGTGCCATGTTTTGGTGTTTCTTTTTTTCCCCTCTGGAACCTACGGCTGAACTTAATTTATTGTTTATCAGCGGGCATGAAATTTATGACCACACTGTCAAATATTCATGTGAAATCCCTGGCTCTCTGGTGGGTGTGCGTGTTTCAACTTTGCGCTAATTTTAAGTTTATGCATGGGAAATTTGCTCATATTGTGAAAATTAACGATGTGGCTGCCGGAAAATGCCTTGCACAACTTTTCGCTTGTTCCAATTTATTGTTTGGTTTTGTTGTTGGAAAATGGCAGCTGCTGCTGTCAGATTTCGGTTTTGGCTTTAAGCATGTTTAATCAAACGTTTTCAGTGGCTGCAAATATGCATGATGCATGGAGAAGGCCTACCCTCCTCCGACACATCCCGGAATTATTTTTCCGACAATCTACCACATTAGGAAATGTGGTGGAAAATTAGTTGAAGAGGATGGTTTGATGTAAATTTATGAAAGGAAAATTGGGGAGGAAAACAAAAGTAATTTGGACTGGGTCTGAATTATTGCGCCTTGGGAAATATACTTGCTAATTTTGTGTATTATTTTCTATATGCATACAGAAAATAAAGATCCAGAAAAGATCCATTTGGAATGGATATGTCTTATATATCCTTTTGATCATCCAACGGAGCAGAAAATCGTCCAAAGGTTATGAAAAATGGTCATCCTTTGAACGATTTTCAGCTTCGTTGAATGATTAAAAGGATATTAATAACAAATCCATTTCAAATGGATACAAAAATCATCAAATGGATATTTTTAATATTTTTTTCTCTGTGTGGAAAACGAAAAATATGCATGTAAGCTGTATATATTGTTAACCAAATGCAGTAATTCTGTTTAACTATTCTAAAGGTTTCGCAGTCCAACACCTGACTTTAGACCAGAAAAGTAGGAACTGCTCCTGTTCATGACTGATTTCAGTACTATCCATGAGTTTAGTACTGAAATTCCAGCCTAGTAAGAAATTCCAGAAGTAAATACCGTTTTTTGACTGTTCTAACGACCTTCATGCTAAGTAAACCAGCAGTTTTTAGCCGGCTCGAGGACAAAGACCATCTGTTTAGGCTGTCTCCCGTGTTTTTGCACGCTTGCTGCTTTGGAATTCCCAAACAGTTTCAACGTGGCATGGAGAGGCATAGGTTTAGAACTCACAGCCAGGCATTGATCACTGATGATTGAGGTTGGTGCCACATGAATACAGCTGTATGATCTACCAGCCTCGTTTGTGGTGTTGTGTGTCTCTGTTTAAAGTTATGCGTAAGCATAACATGATCTCGAGCCGGCTAAACACAAATATAAACTGACTCTAAATAAAGACTTTTTTTATTGGAATTTGTATAAAAAAATTTTTAAGTAATAAAAAAAATATTTTTTAATTTATTATTGGGCGTGATGTGCAATCATGATTGCTAATCTTCGTGATAGTGTGTTAGATGTCAATCCATCAAAGTAATTCTTTGTTAGATTGATTTGAATTGTGATTGTTATCGATAGCAAACAGCTGACAGCAATAAACAAAGAATTAACTTTGTGAAAATTAAAACAAAATAAGCAAAGGAATCGTCTTTGCTTTTGCAGTTTGACGTTGGCAAAACGAGAGTCCTCTCTCATCAGTAGGTGACTGTTTCGACATTCCAAAAGCCCCTCAAATTGGAGTAGCCAATGTTCCTAATCCGGTGCCAACACACACGCACACCGCGTTCCCATTCATTGCGTCTCATTTGCAGCATCTAAATACATACGTCTCGCATGTCTGCCACAGCCACTTGCAACCGCTTGCCCAGCTCTTTCCTTAAAGATGACTCGCTTCACCTGAGGTGCGTATAACTTCTGCGTCCTCAGGTATGGCCTGCAGCACCTCTAGCATCATCCAGAGCTGCACATCTTCACTGACGTATGGTATACGCTTATAGCTAGGAACTTATTGATACCTCAATCATACCCCAACCCCTCCACTACCTTATAAATTTGGCCCCCTAATATACTTTTTTTGGTTATATAAACCCCCCAAAGACTCCTAATAGGCTACATCTCCTGGAGTTTTGAAGGTGTATAGTTTTTGTTTTCCTCACGAACTCACATGAATGGAATGTGGACTTGTTGAAGTTTTGTTTTCAAATGTGTCAGTCGTTATTCTAGTAGGCCTTGATTTGTGATAAATTGCCTTACTTTTTGTTCGTATTAGAAAAGGTTTCATTTTTAATTTGGCTCTCGCAGGGACTGGTCGCCTTCGACTGTCGTGTATTTCTTTTTTCTTTAATTTTTAATACCACTTTGTATTCATTCTTGAGATAGTGAGTCTTCTGCGGAAGTCTTTATTTAGTTGATGTCTTTATTAATATGGTTTGCTCATTTTCAATTTAATATACATAGAGTTGAAAGTATACTAAAGGCTTGGTGTATTGACTGTCAGCCTGATCCTCTTTCCATCTTCATGCCAGTACTTCACAAGGATGCCAAGCTCGTCGCAAGATACCGCAGCGTTCCCTGCATAAAGATGGATTAAAGATCCTGATCCTAATCATATAATACTTAGACAATTTTACTAAACTTTTCGAATAGAATTATAAGTGGTGCATCGCTTTTTCGATATTTAAGTGCCGTTGTCAGATCGGATTTTGTATACGAGACTTATTGCTTTGCCTTTTCTCAGTTAGAAGCGGACGTTGAATAGAGTCTGAAGTTTGTGAAATACTTGAGCCAACTGTACAAGCCGATCATACTTAAAAATACATGGTTGGTAGTTGGTCTGGTGCCAAGTGCTCACTACGAAGAGCTGGGGCGTTCGTTACTGCCGCACCGGTTCAGCTGTACTACAGGGTATTGTTGGATTGAGAAGAAGTCTACGAGTATTTTTTTTTTTGCTGAAAATGGAAAATAAAACTGAATGCTTGTAAAAAAGCAAAGAAAATTGTGTATAATTTTTAAACAAGTTAATTTATTTTATAGCTAAGAACACGACCCTGTAGTACAGCTGTACCGGTGCGGCACTAACGAACCTAACGAATTTGGAATGGGAATGTCTGGAATGTAGTTCACGTACTAGACTAGCTCTCTGATGCATTACCTGGCGTTAACGAAGCGACTGACGCTCTGTGATGCATCAGGTCGTTAGGCCTGGTAGTGCCTGGACACCAGCTGAACTACAGGGGAACTATACGTTGAGTTCATTGAAAGTCGAAAACAAAATGCACATTCACCATATATCAGGGATGCCTATACGCGCCGACCGCATTCGTTGTTGCATTGCACAAAGACATTGCCAAGCGTATAACGGCTTACGCATAACAAATAATTATTATTTATATTTATTAGCTGAATTGAGGATATTCAACAGACAAACTTAAAGCGAAATCTGCGAAAATAAGGCGTTAAATTTCTGAAAGCTTTAACCACTGTAAATACACGCACCACAATCGTTGGGTCTACACAAGCAATCAAATCCTTGAGTGCCAATACGAATATATATATGGGGAGCAGTGTACAAAATCGATGTCCAAACATTAATTGAGCGTGAAATGTATTCGAGTAGCACGAATCGATGAATGCAAATCGATGACAAATATTTGTGGGCAACAAACAGCGAAGGGGGGAATGATAATGATTAGTGAGAAGTGATGTGTGACATGTGTAAACTGCGAACGGAAGCAAAAAGCACGCACAGCTGGACGCAGGGGCGGGTCTAAAGAGGGTAACCATAAATACTTGCTTAAGTCCCCGTTCGATACCTCTCTGTGTGATGTCCCAGTTAACCTCTATTTACTTCGTCACTGACATCAACATGTTTGCTCAAGCGCATGTGAATTTCCCAACGACGTCTTGGATTTTTCATGATCCCTGCACTTAGGGTTAAGTTACACTGACAACACTTTGACGCATTGAGTGGCAATGTCTCCTTCCTTAGTTGCAGTCAGTTCCTTGCCTGTTGACTTGGCACAAAATGGTCTAGACACTGTGAGCTCTTTTAAATATGTTGAACTATCGATTATGTTGGCAAAAAACTGTGTTTCCGCTTTGGCTTAGAGAAATAATGTTATTCCCTGCTGACTTGCACATGAAGTGACAAATATTTGTTTGGCAAATTGCAGTTTCAACTTTGTGTGTGTAAATGCAAAACCAAATCCAAAATGGTTTATTTAAACTGAATTGGTTTATTTATAATTCAGCTGACATGTCAACTATGTATGTGTTTTCATTTGCTGCAAGCAGGGGAGAAAGAGCTAATATTCACTCAGGGAGATAATTAATTGAAAATCTAAGCAAGTTGTTGATTACTTAGTTCAACGTGCTTACAAATTCTATTAAAAAAGAACCAAGGATGAATTATAAAATTGGCGGTTTATTTAAGGACGTATATGAAAATATATCTTCCAGGGAGCTGCCGACTATTTCGCAATAAGCCAAAATAAAGTAGGAAAAGACCCAGGGGAATACAGAGCAGATAACACAGGCTTTCAATCAAATCTTTAACAGCGGTTGTGTTCCCAAAAGTTTTCAAAGTTTTTAAATAGCGAGAAAAATTATTTTTTCTCGCAAATAACACGCTAGCTTATGCCATTCACTTGGAGACTGGACTACCGGAATTGAGAAATGCACCACACAGATCCACTTTACTTGACGGACCCGACTTCGCAACTTTTTTTTAAATGCGACGAATTTGCTGTATTCACAAAGTGGAAGTGGACTTAGGCCCGATTTCTCAATGAGCGGTTAGTCAACTTGACAGGCAGTTTAGCCGAATTTGCATGTCTCATGCTGTGTGTGGCTCAACCGGAGGAACAGACTTAATCGCTGCTCGAGCAGTGTTTTTTGGGCAAAAAAAAGTTTGTAATCATCGTTCAGTAGCGCTCTCCATTCACAGTAACGTTCCTGCCTTCGTCTTTCTTAAAAAAGTACGGTCCAATGATGCCACTGCCCAAAATTCACCCCAAGCACAGCATTTTTCGGAATGCATTGGCAGTTATTGCAATGTTTCTGGCTGTTCTTCACACTAAATACGGCAATTTTGTTTGTTCACGTATCCATTCAACCAGAAATGAGCTTTGTCGCTGAATAAAAATTTTCCGATAAAAAAGTGGATCTTTACTCAACTTTGCCAGCGTTCATTCACCTAAAGTGGTCGTATGGCTTCAATTCTTGCACCAACAGTATTTTTAAAGGTTTTATTCCCAAATGCTTTCCCAAAATTTGCCTCGTAGCGGAGTAACAGAAGCTACGATTGGTGCCGAATTGATAATTCACAATCATTACAACACTGGCGGACACAGATGCGATATTTTCCTCTGTCCGCACTCTACATATGCGTTTTGGTGGTTTAATGCCCAATAAGGTAAATTTGGTGCGAAATTTAGTTACAAGATTCCGAATAGCCGGTCATTGGAACTCTCCGTCGAAGAACTAGTTTTCACTTAGAATGGATAATCATCTATAATATTCTTTCAATCATCCAACGGAGCTGAAAATCGTCCAAAGGATATGAAAAATGGTCATATCTTGGACGATTCTTCGCTCTGTTGGATGATTAAACGGATATTAGACACATATCCATTCCAAATGGATACGAAATTCATCAAATGGATATTGTTAAATAACCTTTTGTTTCTCTGTGTAAGATAAATTTTTTTGCTTTCTACGAAAACGCCTTTTACTTCATATTTATTAGTTAGCTATCTTTTCCATAATTCCAATAAGTTTGTGCGAAATCGGACGTCTATATACATGGAATAGCTTTCATAGAAAAAAAGGTCAGAAAAGTGGTCTTAGGGTCCGTATCCAGCACTCCGAAATTTTGATTTCGTCACAATACTTTAAATAAATAGAAACATTTTGAAGAAGCTCATGATCAGCAAAGCAAACCAGTGTTCCTATTATATAAAGTATTGCGACGAAATGAAAATTCTGGAGTGCTGGATACTGACCTTTAGTAAGAAAAACTTGTTTGTTTTCAACGGATATGTTCTCAAAACTTTCATACAATTCTACAAAGCAAGTTGTTTTTCTACATGCTTTGATTAACTTTCTGTTTACTACTTTAAGGCCCGGTTTCACATCTTCTAGATAGCTGCTATGTGTGAGATAAACTCACAACTTGCTCTGCTATATGTTAGTTTATGTGACAGATAGTGCTATGTAGGAAATGTGAATTCGGCCCTTAGCTTGTGAAATTAAGCAGGGCGAACTACATTTCGTTTAGGCTTGCCGCTCTCTGTACACTAGGGTGCGTTTTTAAAGGGCAAAATGTATATTTAGTAAAGGCGCCCCCAAGAAAGGTTCCTTTTGTATTGTAGATAATAAAATAATTCCTTTTAATATCAGCATATCCCATTTTGAAGTGGTTGTATGCTTTCAGCGTGCGTCCCGTAGTTTATACAATTTTGTGTTGACGACCTTTCTAATTGTAGATGGAGGTATGTTGGCTCGAGGTCAAGTGTTAAGATAAACAATTGTTTTGTTTGTTTAAGACTCCTCGCCACAGAGTGCAAAGGTGTAAAAATTTTTGCCCTGAAGACGGCTGCCGAAGAGCAACCGAAATATATTGGAAAAAGCAAAAAAAGCAATTGTTTTTCTTAATACTTGACCTCGAGCCGGCTTACATCCATCAACAGTTAGAAAGGTCGACAACACAAAATAGTATAAACTACGGGAGGTATATAAAGTTTGCTTTAAACATTAAGTACACTCCACGAACTCTACATCGAATTTCCAACAATAAGATCTGTCCTCCATGGGTCGGGTTGTCACTTTTGATATTCTGGCAAGGTATTCGATTTTGTTAAACAAATTTTCCCAATTTTGTCAAAAGCTCGACAGTCGCCTGCGTTAAAATGCCGACTTTCGTGTTTAGTATGAGAGTAAGAGGTCCCGGGTTTAATTTCCAGGCATGAAACGTAAAGTTAAATTTTATTTATTGTTTTTTAAATTTTATTTAGCAAGTAAAAAATGATACTTAAACATGCCCGAACCAATCAAAAAGTTCGCACAAAATATTCATAGCCTGACAACCTTTGTTCATGATTTGAGAAAAAGCGGAATTACACTTGTGTTTGGGGAAATATGTATATATCGAAAGGTCTCTTTAACACAATACATGAGATGCATTGACCAGCGACATACGTTAGTCCTCCACGAAGTTCTCCAAATAATTTTTGTCTTAGTTTTTGGCCTTCTTTGAATCCATTTCTTAAGTTGAGTGCTCGATTCTCGAATGTACCTTTTAGTGTTATGAAACGTGTCTCAAATCAAAGTCTTAAGTGTAAGTTTATTCCTCCAACATTTTTAGTAGAAATTATTTTTTTTTGGTATCGTCCCTTATGCTTTGCAAACTTTAGTTTAATTCAGAGTAACCTTTTGAAAGTACGAAAACATTTTGTTAGAGATCATCGCCAACTACAAAAATATATAAAGTTGAAAGGCAACACTGCGTATGAGTAATATCAAAAACTTTGAAGCCCCGTCGCGTCCACTAAAACAGCGATGTTCAAGAAGAGCGAGGCCAAAAAGTGAGAGTGTATTGGTGTGCGATATCAAAGCGACACAACCCAGCTTTGAACTGCCCTCAACGACGGCTGGGCAGCGAATGAAGGCAAAGAGAGCTCTGCTTACGCTCATATGCCCGATTTCGGCATGCGGTCGGCTCGTGTGCGTGTAGTAGCCTGATTGGCCCCTGGGGGCAATGGGTGAACATCTCTGCACTAAAACATAACTTTTGGAACTTTTTTCTCTTTTCTCGGTAAATATAGACCATAAACTAGCGAATAATGGGGCGCCAGTATGACCTTTAATTTTTCCATACAAAAAAAAACGCGCCCTAGTGTCTTTTTAGCATAGTAAAATAAATACAATTAATACAAGATTTATACTATAAGTTGGTATGAGTATTGAGAGTTGACGAATGTACCACAAGCAGGGTTTCCTGGCTTGCAAACTGGTTCAGATCCAGTACTGTTAAGGACCAAAAACTATAAAAGCTATAAGACTTTTTTGACATATTATTTTCCATCAATTACTTGAGAACGTACATCTTTAAGTATACTTTTCAATTAACACCAAACTGATTCTAATTTAATGTCAAGGGTTAAGTTATAAGATGTTCGATTTTCGGCCACTGGACGAACCTGGCAGTTATCGGTTAGAGCTGACGGCAACAATTCCATGCCTATATATGCAAATTATTCTTAAGCTAAATGAAGAATCAATACTTACACAAGTACTACTAAGGAAATGAATTTCAGTCAATTCGTAATTTTAAGGCATTTGATTGAAGTCTTCCCCGAGTATCTGTCAAATACAATTACATATTGAGAAACCTACATATTTTCAGAGCTCTTCTTGAATTGTTTCTAGATACGAAAATTCCCTACAAAGCAGCACAAAAGCACACCGCAAACAGAACTGAAAATGGCAAAGTAAAATGGAGAGCAAAAAAAAAAAAAAAAATTGAAAGAGTGATATAATTGTTTGTTGAGGATTTTTTTTGTTGGTTGCCGTTTGTTTCCCTTCGCTGTTTTTTCTTTTTGTACAATTTTGTGTGCGAATTTTATTACTTTTCAGTTTTTTTTTTTTTGAGGGCTTTGTGCGTTTGCCAACAAAATGGTGGCCAGAACACCGTTTGAATGCTCCCCCGAAAATCAAATGAAAATAAATTTCCATATTGCCACCACATACATATATGGGCACAGCAATCTTATTCTCTTTTTTTTTTTGTATACTTTTTAGGTTATGGCGCAGCGATTGCCCCAACGCAGCCAATGGCAACGACAACAACAATCTCGCCCTCCAATCTGCTGCCCTACTTTGATTTTGATGTGCCGCGCAACTTGACCGTAACCGTTGGACAGACCGGCTTCCTACATTGCCGCGTGGAGCGTTTGGGCGATAAGGATGTAAGTAGAAAGTTTTAAAAAAAAAAAGCATATGGAAATTGTGCGGGATAAATGAAAATTCCTTTAGGGATTTGCAGACACTCTATCATTCTGTGTCGTGATTGCCAAACCCAGCCTAGCTGAATGATTGAAGGTCGTTTTGGGTTGATAACCCCTTTGCCCAAGTAAGCACAGCACATACGTAGCCGAGGACTCTAATATGTCAACATCAAGGCTTGGGCTATGTCGTCGTTGCCAGTACCAAAACCACTGTGCCTTAGTCATTAGAGCGTCTCAGGCTCAATTACTGGTTGATTTTGCAGCTGCAGGAGCAAACAAGACAGGCGACAACCGCTGCCCCGGTCACACCGGCTAAGTCGAAATGACTAATTTATGAGCCATCAATCACGTAGGACTCTAGGCCAACGTTATCCACTTTAATTTGCTTGTGCTATGCCCAGGCAGGAAACAGGAAGTTGTCCGAGCAGCACCGTGCCAAACTGCAGGCTCAACTTTGCTCATTTAATTCAAGTTGCTTTTCTCGGTGAAAGTTCATTAAAAGCATTGAAACTACATTAAACAAACGACACGCAAACACAGCGAAAGGCAAGCAAAAATCCTTGCCCTTGAGCCTTAATTACGTGCCCAACTGGGACTGTCATTGCCCCTCTACCGCGCCGTCGCCTTCTCGTAGCTGACGCTGCTCTGCTTTCTTGTCACTTTCCCTGGCACTGGCGTCAGCAATCGATTCCACTGTGGCAGTAATGACAGCCGCCAGTGACTCGCTATCCAAGCGAGTGCCCCACTTATGAGCAGACTTGTCCTCGGCATCATCCTCGCTGGAGCTAAGCGGCGGTGAGGCCACAGTTGTTCTCTGTGCCACATCCTGATGATCGTGATGGGTAAACATCGAAGCGGTGATGGAGGCGGTGTCCACGGGAATGCGTGCTACGCGACTGGGATTAGGAAAGGGACGACGATTTTCGAGTATAAGTCTTATATCGCGTGCTGATTGCCACCAGCTGGGGGATAAAAAAGAGGTGAGAGCAAGCATAAAGGTAAAAGAAGGAGCCAGCTTACCGGTACCAGGGAGTCAATTGGGACTTGATCAGCATGTAAACATTCGCAAAGTAAACTGTAATCTGTGGAGGAAAGCAGTTGTAAGGATACAATTAAGAAGTCACTTTAACCAAAGACTCTGGAACTTAACAAGATGAGTAACGGCCATACCAAAGTAATTTGAGGGGAAATTTGCAATACCAAATTGCCAATTTGGTTTGTAGTACCGCCTACTAGTACCGCCTTTACTCATCCCTGTGCGTTCTAGAGTCTTTGCTGTGACTTACCGTCATAAACAAAAAGAACAACATCCATGACTTGGTCCAGAGTTTGCTCAATCCCCAGGATTGCGTATGCATAGCATAATACTGAATGCCTACCAGTAAGGTGCCAATGATGCCAAAGGCCACCAAAGTGAGCAACGAGAACATTTGGCAATCCTCTTGCAAAGCACGACGGCTCATGGCGCGGGAATACCAAAGACGCAGGGACTGCAGGCAGGAATAGCTGCGAACAATGAACAAGCAATTAGGAAAATCATTGGACTTAGCCTGATTAAAATTGGCAAGTTTCCTCTTTGATGTGCTTACCGCAGCGTTTGCTCTGTGTTGTATTGAAACTGGCACAGCTCGCAGGTGGTACAACGCGAGGTGCTAATCCAACGCTCCAGACAATGTACATGCACAAAAGTCAGCGAGCCTTTGCACAAACAAGGCGACACAAGTCTGCAAAACAAAAGAGGTGGCTGTGATTATAATGAAACAAACAAAGGATTAAGCTTGGATGAGCCGATGGCGCTGCATGTTAATTGGAATCATTATAAATAATTTAATTAAATGAATTACGCTAAATGCATTTAATGTCTGGGCAATTAATTTGCCTGCGGCGGCCAATTACGTTCTACTCACTGTTCAGGATTTTCGGCATTGTGACAAATGCGACACACGAGCGAGCCAATCGATGGCATCGAATCGCTGGACACGGATGTTTCGTAGCCCGTAAGCAGGTTATTGCACTGTGTCGTCCCATCCACACAGTGACGCAACGTGGAAATTGATTCGGATGCGATGGTTTTGGTTTTGGGCGTGTCATAGGCCGAGCTGGTGGCTGCTGCCAGCGCTGCCTCTGTGCTGGCCATGGGATGTCCACAGCTCTCGGAATTATGCTGCAGAATTTGAAACTGTACGTTTGGCTTCAGGCCCAACGAAATCGAGCAGGCTGGCTGCTCAGAGGTCAGCTCGGACAGCGTATCATCTTTTTCCCTTGCAACTGGCAACTGATTTTCCTTTGAATTAATGCAAGTCTCCACAATGATCATACCAGGTGGCGGGGCATCATCTGCACTGCTCGAGGATATTAGCTCATCCAATTCCAATTGTAAGGTGGTGTCTGGTTTGTGGTCAACAGCAACGTTGCCCGGGGCATCTAATCATAAAAAGTTAGGTTATTGAAGTTGAATGTGATTTTGTGTAAAAATGAACCAACCAGACTTTTTGCACTCCATTTTGCTTTGCGGTACAACTTTGTCTACGTTTAGATAATACCAAAAATTTAAATTTCAAACATTTTTTCGTGTAAAAAACTATGTAATGGACTTTTTTTTTGAATATGTGATTTGTAAATGGCTTAGGTTTGAGTTGGCGTCTAAGTCAAGGAATACTTGGAAACATTTTTCTAGAAAATATTAAACAATATTTCGACCTGCGGTGATTTATAGTAAATAGTTAGATGGAGTTAGATTGAGCTTGCTGAATAAGCATGGTCGATCCCTTCTTGCTGGTTGGGAGTCAAATCTCCTGTATCAAAATTCATGGTTTTTAGATTACACTGGTGATTTCCTTTACCACTGCTTGCTAGGAAAGTCGCTAGCTAAAGATAATGCAGTAAAGAATTGGCTAAAGTTTCTTCTACTAGTCGTCTTGCATATCTAAATGGAACTAAAGAAAAAACTAAGTTCTTTTTAACATAGCAGCGTCAGCCTAAAAGCTTAGGCAAAGCTTAAAAACTTTACCACAGAGATTGCTCGTACTTTTCTCCTTTCCTTACTTTGTAGTGACCAGAGATCTTCAAGAGTGTCTGTTTTTCTTGACTCGAGTATACTTGTTGTAAATGCGTCTTGGGTTTGATTTTCCACTCAAAATTTGAAGTCAGTTCATATACTCACATATATCGTACTAGTATTTCAGTGACTGGTCTCAGCTTTGAGCGGGTGTCAAATTTACCCAAATAACCTGGTGTTTTGAGCACACATTCTACCAATACTTAAGGATTACTTGGGTATTGCTCTTCGCATTTGTTGGTTTCTAAAGCTCGCGTCATGTTTGCCTACTCAAGGTAGGGAAAGGCATATCCGACTTAAGTATATGAATAAATTTATAAAAGATCCATACAAAAAATGTTGCTTGTGGTATAAGAATAATAAACATGTGTAAGTCTTTTCCACGAACGACAGTCAAAGGCCCTTATTTTAAAATTCTTAAAAAAACATAGGTTAAATGCTCGCTCTAATTTGAAGGGTATGCAAACATCTTCATAACTTTTTTCAGTGGGCGTAGGGAAAATGGCAAAAACAATACAACGAATTGTTCGGCGACGCGACGTCAAAGCAGATGATTGACGGGAAGAAACGAACAGAAGCCGAAGACATATCAGAGAGCAGACACTCAAGGTCACCAGTAAAAAAAAATCCACAAGAGGCAAGCATAATTTAAAAAAATTCTTAAGTGAGAAAGCGATAGATAGAAAATGCGTTGCTTGAATTGTTGGTGGATAATTTCACATTCAAATTTTACCGTTCCCTGTTTGTATGAGTATTTCCAATACGCTACGCGAGTGTTTTCGGCACTTAAGTGCGAGACGCAAATATGCCGCGAGTAGAAATACTACTGAATACATTTTGTTGGAGTAGACGGGATATCCGAGGGTTATGTCTTTGGAAAGCCTGTAGAGTTCCTTGAAAAAGTTCCTTAATGGAAAAAGGGTGCGTTCAGACACACAGGCCGGTTGCCATATATATAAGTGCCAGTTATCTGGCAGGACTGTTCAGACAAGTAAAATACATGAGAATATTGTCAGATTTCTCAGACTATATATGGCACCAGTGAACTGGCACTTCACTTGCAGGTATTTACACGTGCATGGAAGCAACTGGCTCATTTATATTTGGTAACCTGCCAGTGTGTCTGAACGCACCCGAATGCATTAATGGCTTTTAATTCTTATAGCCTAGTGACTTTAACTCCTCTTATGAAAATCAGTAATGAGCACCATTTCAAAGGTGTGCGTGAATATTACCTGAACATTGACTAAACTGAATGAGAAAATTGAAATGATAATATTTATCTCCCTAAAAACTTTCTTCCATTATTTGTTGCCTGTATTTTTGGGCGTGGCTGACATATGCTGCTAGGCAGTTCCAGTTACTTCCGTTCAGCAAGTTGAAGTATTCCTCCTCGTTCAAATAAGGTGTTCCGAAACAAACTGCCCTGGTTTCTTGTAAAATTATACATTTCCACAAGAAGTGCATTATATCATCGCGTTCTCTTAGTTGCACAGAGAGCATTCATTATTGTTATTTTGCAGGTGTGGCCGGTTGTTTAGGTTGATCATTTCTTGCTTTGAAAATTTACATTATTCTATATGAGCCGATATCGTCCTGATTGTAATTCTTTTAATTTCGGTTAGTATGTTAATTGTTTTTAACTTTGTCTCCCTGAACTCCTTCTCACTTGGTCCTCCCACATCGTTCTTGTCCGGACGTTTATTTTGAGAATCAATCTAGTCTTCTTCAACCTTCACAAGCTTGTGTATTCCAGAGTCAAGGCTGACTCAAAATTTCTGACCAATTTGAGCCATTGGCCGAAAAACTGAGATTTTGATTCTAGCAGGTATTTTGTGACCATTTTTGGATAGCGACGGTCTGGATTATTCCAGGATTTCAAAACATAGTTAAAGCGTATGTCCAATGTAAATGAGAACAATGCAGGAAGACCAGTTTTCAAATGGATTGCGTAGTAAGAAGTATTCTGCGGAAGGTGGAAAACTCTATTAATAAAATATCGTTGCCTGCTTTCTACATCCACACAACTTTCTGAGCCCCCTACTGTGTATCGATTACTGAATATTGAATTACGAATACTGAGTAACGTGAACTTATCGAGTACTGAGTATCGAGCTCTAAGTATTCAGATCTGAGAATCGAGTGCAGAGTATCGACATGCTGTTAATCGAATATTTAGTATCGAGCTTCTAGTTTTGAGTACTAAGTATCCAAAATCTGTAAATAGAGAATTAAGTAAACTGTACTTAGTTTTGAGTACAGAATATCGAGTACATTAGATATAGTTCTTGGTATTGAATATCTAGAACTTGATTTTAAGCACTGAGAATCGAGAAATGAGTAACAAATAATGACTTTTTAGTATTGCGACTTTGGTTTTAGTAATGAGTAAACTGTGTATTAGATTAATTGAGTACTGAGTATCGCGTACAGAATATCGAGTACATAGTATCGAGTTCTTAGTATAGAGTACTGAGTATAGAGTGATTGGTATCGAGCACTAACTATCGAGAAATGAGTATCGAGTACTGTTTATCGACTATTTAGTATCGAGTTTATGGTTTTGAGTACTAAGTATAGAGTACTGCGTATCGAGAATTAAGTATAGAGTACGGAGTATCAAGTATAGAATATCGAGTATATAATAGCGAGTTCTTAGTATTGAGTACTGAGTATCTAATACTAGGTATCGAGCACTTTGAGTATCGAGAAATGAGTATCGAGTACAGTGTATCGACTATTTAGTATTGAGTCTATGGTTTTGAGTACTTAGTATCGAGTTCTGGATATCGAAAATTAGGTTTAGAGTACTGGTTATCGAGTACAGAATATCGAGTACATAGTATCGAGTTCTTAGTATTAAATACTGAGTATCAAATACTTGGTATCGAGCACTGAGTATCGCGCTCTTGGTATTAAGTACTGAGTGCTGACTACAAAGTATCGATCATTGAGTACCAAGTATCGAGTACTGAGTATCGAGTACTGAACGGGCACGTGAACTGATTATCGAGTATCGAGTACCGAGTACTGAGTTTTGAGTTATGAGTATTGAACATGGAGTAACACACACACACAAGCAAATTAAAGTCGAAACACATCTTATACAGCATGTTTCTCAATACTGCTTCGTAAGTGTTCTTCCGGCTTTTACACGCCAGACTAAAACTGAAATAGAGAAAATCATTCAAAAACTACATTAACAAATCACACAGTTTTGCTTAAAACTTACGCGAAGTGCCTCCCATGCACTAGAAAAATGTTAAAGACATTGTAAACTTTTTGTCCAAACAAACTCTGTTCCACACTGCGATCCCTTAATGGAACTGCAAAACCAATTCTAGGTGGTTCAGTTGGCTGGCAAACATTAATTGCAATTGACAGACTGAAACCGCCCGCTGTCAGTGTACCTCTTGGCCATGCAAACACATGTATACATATATATCCAGACTGCATTGCCCCATTTTTTTTTTTTTGTGTGTTGCTGCCTCCATAAACTCTAAATTGAAAGTGTAACAGTTACGGCAAATAACTTTGCCGCCACTTGGCTTCCATTACGGACGGGGCTTTCAGCCAAAGGACTTTATGGGTAGCCAAAGTTTGGCATCCTGATGTAATTTATGCTCGCGTTGTTAGTTCGTTACCAGGAGTTGTGCTGCGGGTGATATTACCATACCAACTGCCTGTGATGGTCTCCCTTTTGTATTTTCGCTTCTTTTTTATTTTGATGCTCCGGAAGCTGCTCCTTGAATCCGCTTGTTCAACTTGACTTGCCAGGATTGTCCGTTCACTGTTGATTTATTACGCACCGAGTGCCGCCAACATTTTCATAAGCGTTCCATGGCTACATCAGCAATTTACCCTGAAAAGTATATAAAACAAAAACTTTTAGGCAGCGAACCCTTTTTAATGCCAACAGCAGGACAATGTGCGTTGTTGTAGCTTTTGACGCCAGCGCGAAAAAAAAAAATAAAATAACAAAGTAAAAAATCTGTTTACAACTTTGTTTACAAAATGCTCGCAAAAGTTGCCCCGCTGAAGTCTTCATTTTTTATTGTCTGATAATTGAGCTTTATTTTTTCTGACTTCGATGAAGGGGCAATTTCATGAGTGTTAAGTTCATCAGGTTGGGCTCTGGCGGATATTTAATTATAGCGAACTAAAAAGCATTACGGATAAAGGGACTCCATGGCATTGTTTTTGTAATCCCAGACCAGCTTTTGTTCTTCTTTTTAAACCTGTCATTTGGTAGATTTCATTTACATGTACAATAAAAAATGACCTTTGCTGGTCAATTCAGCGCATCTGTTTACAGAAAGTAATCGCACGATCGTAAAATAAGCACATTGGCTCGTTAAAGGAACAACCTTTATACAGCCGGAACATGTGTTGATTGAATACAAATGTTTCCTCATAAAATAAAAAACAAGGCCTCCAAATGTACATGATAGACAGTTACGATGCTGTAATCCGAGGAAGTGTGGGTTCATATATTTTCCGATTCTCGTACAGGGGCAAGCAATCAGCGCACAGCTCTTAGCGGAAATGAACAATTGCCTTGTAACTTTTTACGGGAAAATATTTCCGAAACTAATATTCTGGTTCAAAAGTGCTTCAGAGGTATATTTCAGGAACTTTTTGAGTTAAGAACTGAATATTTGGTCGGTGGGTTGTTAGAGTAGCTTTAGTGAATTTCATGTTTCCGAACCAGCTGCCTGAACTGGTTCAAAATTGGCTTGCCAGTTATCCCTTGGTGGTTTGAAGCCCAGAGAATGGTGCTATCTTTCTGATGAGTGGTAGCGAGTTTCCTTATTTCTTGGACAGATATTGTTCAGAGTCTATCGATGTATATTAAATGTAGTTCTTAGTCCGAGAGCTAGAAACTCTGTACTGCATATTAGTTGATGTTGATGTTTCTTTTAAGAGCAGTACTGAGGCGATTTGATGGAACGATGTGAATTAGGCAATAGCACTCTGTGGAGAAGTCTTTTTAACAGGTTGTTAGATCTAGTGTAAAGTTTTGGAATGAGCTACATGGTTGACTCTTCAATTCGATTCGAAATGCTGGATAATACTGATTCTCCCAATATGCAGGACCGATTCTGTGTGCTATCGTGCTCTCTGTGCACACAACGCTGGTCGGTCTGATATCAACCCAATAACAGGCCCATTTCTGTCAAGCGGTCCCAAAGTGTGAGTTATTTCAAAAAGGATGCTGTGAGCATAGTCAAGTGCCCAGCGGCGCAAATTCACATTACGGAATCGAGCAACTTCTTAACACTTCGTAGGCTGGGGGCCAGACAGAATCGATTACAACCCAGATTGTTTTTAAATTAGCATGGCCGCTTTGTGGACTGCCTGCTTTCGAAACCTCATTACCAGTAATCGAAAAAGTGGGCGATAGCCGAAAGCTTTTCGGAGCTAAGAATTGTAATCGACGGTGTGGATGGGCCGGCCACTAAACGACACACAATTTTTAAATTGTATGCGCTATTGTAATGCAGATGCTTTACGACCCAATGTACAATTGAGTAGTAGGTATAGTAGATATAGTAGTAGGCTCCTAAAGCAAACGTAAATGATAGTTTGTAGTGTTGTAATGAATGAACTAAAGTATTAATTTTGAATTAACTTCATTTGAGGCTTAGAAATTTATTTGATTTATTGGAATACTCATAATTAAATTAATTTTAGTTCCTAATTTAGTTTTAGTTCAAACATTAAGTGACTAAAAATATGAAGAAAAGAATCGAATTCCTGCCAACAAACATATGTGTATGTCAGCTGCACACTTGCGCAGTTATACTTGTGTGGGTAAGCAAAAACCGAAACAGAAATAGGCAGCGCGCGACGCTCGGAGCTTTGAAGACATGGCAAACTTCATATGACAACTCTGTATACAAAGTATAGCGAAAGTGTTCTTTATTTTTGAGCTATTGTAATGCATGATGTGGAGTTGCCTCATTCAGCTGTGCGCCGCTGGGTGGGAGCAGAGCGTAACAGTACGAGAGAGAATGAGAGAGCGCACATAGTTTGTCGCATACATACAAACATGAGTTGATATCGGTAGCCCAAGAAGCACACACTGACTCATTCATACCAAAAAGACCTTTTCAGCAAGCGGTCCGAGCAAAGCGGTCGGCAAAAGGCCAAGAGCAAAATAACCAAAGCAAATGTGTGTCTCTCCTCAGCCAACCGAACTCAATGAGAGAGCGCAGCTAAAGGTTGCTTCCGTCCCTCTTTGCCAATGTGCCGCACGAAACCGTTGGGACCTCTGGAAACATGTTGTATACGATCTGCTCCGCCTTTCACATTCTTGTGGTTGTGCGTTAATTACTACTCAAAATCGATACTCAGTAATTGATAGTAGTACTTTATTTTAAGTACTCGATACAAAGTACTCGATACTAAGTACTCGTTACTAAGTATTCATTACTCAGTCTTCGATTTTAAGTACTAGATTTTAAATACTCTAGTCTAAGTACTCGATACTAAGAACTCGATACTTCGTGTTTGATACTCAATACTCGATTCTAAGTACTCGATACTAGGTATTCGTTACTCAGTACTCGATACCAAGAACTCGATTCTAAGGACTCGATACTCAGTGTTTGATACTCAATTCTCCTTGCTAAGTCCTCGTTACTAAGAAATCGATACTAAGTAATCGATACTAAGTATTCGTTACTCAGTACGCGATTCTAAGTACTCGAAACTAAGGACTCGATACTCAGTGTTTGATTCTCAATACTCGATTCTAAGTACTCGATACTAAGTATTCGTATTCTAAGGACTCAATACTCAGTGTTTGATACTCAATACTCTATTCTAAGTACCTGATACTAAGTAATCGATACTAAGTATTCGTTACTCAGTATGCGATTCTTATTAGTCGATTCTAAGTACTCGATACTCAGTGTTTGATACTCAATTTTCGATTCTAAGTACTCGATACCAATTAATCGATACTAAGAACTCGATACTAAGTTCTCGATACTCAGTATTCGGTACACAGTAATTGATTTTAAGTACTCGATTATTCGACTCAAAAGGTCCTAAGACCGTTTTTAAAATATTTTAGAGGCGTGGATGGAGCACCCGCTAATCGATTTATTTCTGTCCAATCTTTCTTTAAGGTAGACAATGGAAAGATTCGAGAAGTGAAGTTATCAAGACAATTCTTTTGGCCGGAAGTACAACTTTTTTGAACATTGCATTTTATCTTTCTCTCAGAAATTATATGAGCAGTTAACCAGAATTTCGGTATGTAAAGTAAAGTACTTCTTTGTACCCCTACAGACCCTTATCTCTTACCTTCAAAACAACACAAAATTTGAAAGCTTCAGACTCTAATTTATTCAAGAAAAAACTTCACCACACCCCTCTCTACCCCGCCATAATTTTGGTATGTAGGTTTGTAAAATGGATTTAGATATTTTGCAGGCTTAGGACTGGTTTTGAACCGGTTCAAACAAGGTTCAAAGCCATATTTGTAAGCTGTGTTATGGAAAATTGGTCTGCAGATTGATAATGTTAGTGTAAGGCATTTTACTGGTTCAAGACCGGAACTGGTAAACAGCCATTATTTAACGGAAAATAAGGTGTTCAGTTTCAAAATATGGAGTATGATGCATTCTCAATTCATAGCTAGGAGGCCCCAAAGTTTTCAGATGACTCATACGCAGTGTGGACTTTTTGAATTCTTGCTTTTTAAAATTTCATTTAATATTCGTATTCAATATGCCAACCTAAATTGTGTGGTACAAGCTATGATCAGCTTTAAGCTTTAAAATAACATTGGTTGTTCTCCAAATTTATCAATTAAACAACAGAAATCTGCTATTATTCTTTCCTCTTTGTGTTTAAAAGTTTCGCCCTAATGTATTTTTATGTGCAAATAAACTTTTTAGGCATCAGAATTGAAAAATACTTACTTATGCACTGCATAAATAATTGATATATTTCACTCCCCAGGGTCCCAACCACAGCAGTATGCAGTCTTTACTCTACTCATGGCATATTTGTGCAGTGCCAGCTATGCCCGCGCCACTCGTTTAGCTCCTTTCTTATACTCATCTAACAGACAGCTAACAGAGAGCGAGTCTATCGCAAAATGCTCACAAACGAGCTCGCATGTAAGCAAAGAACGAGAGGGAATCTTTTTTATCGCCATTCAATCGCAAACGAGCTCTCCAGCGAGTGCTTTACATTACAAATATGAGAGTCGTCCTCGCACTCCGACAGCAGCAACGCAGAAATATCACAAAAGATGTAGCCAAACGCTCGCTAACCCTATTTCTTGTGACTATCGTCAGCTATACTCACAGAATGATTGTCCGTTTGACTGCATAACTCGGGTGTCAGTCACATAAAACAGGCACTCTCGCAGATCTCTGCTCTATTGTCAAGCAAATATGGTTTCAAACACACTTACTCGTTCTTCTTCTGTGTAATCCCATAGCAACTTCAAATTTAATGAAATTTTCACACCATTTCCTGAGCTCGGACAAAGCCCAAAGCTAAAAACAACAGCAAAACTAATAGAAATTGCAACTGCAACAGTTTTGGGAAAGTGTAAAGTCTCTTGGTTAGAGACGCAGAAAATGCGTCAGCAAAAGTTTTTAATGTATTTTCGCCAAGTTTTCCAAACACACACACATACACACGCACGCTCAACCCCACCAGCTGAAACTTGCCTCATTTTGGCAACGCTGTAAAATGACAAAAACAAATGCGAAAGCAGCAAAGAAAACTGAAAACGGGGCCAGCGAAAGTTTTTTTTTTTTTTCTTGCGACACAAAGTGTTAAATAATATAAAACTATGCTTGCGGTATTTATTTAAACCTAAAGACATTACGAAAATTATACCCCAAGCACAGAGCAAACTTTTCGCCGCTGGGGGAGTTGACAGGGTTGGCCAGCCAGCCAGCCAGCCAGCCACCTGGACAAATCCTTGAGCTGAGCCCAAAAAACTCCTTGACAAGGGGCTGGCTGGTGAAAGGATTTAGGTGTACACGGCGAGAGTGTGGAATGCTGGAATGTGGGTAAAATTGTTTGCTGCAAAGTTGTAAAACTTTTCACTTTTGCTTTTCGGGGTTTTAGTTGGAAATTAAATATTAAAGTGTTGTTGAGCTGGTTGAGTTGTAAACTGAACTCGTAGACTTATCTAATAAATGCGTAGCTAGTTTCGCAGTAGTTTTCCCCCCGTATGGGGAATCGGCAGGGGATCAACTACAGCTCAATTGAAAATGTTGTCTAGGATTTGATTTTCTTGCCCGGTGACCTTTTTTTTCTCGCCTTGGCGTTTCATTTACATTTTGCAGACTGCCTTGGCCATGATAAGGAGCCACATAAAATTGGCGCGTAAAAGTTTTACAAGCGAATGATTTTTATTTTTACGAATTACGTGACCGTTTTTATTTGCCATTTGTTTTGTTGTGTGTTGATTTTGCTGCAAATCGAATAAATAGTTGGTCGAAAAAGGATTTTATTAGATGCATTAATCAGCACAGAGAGAGAGAGAGACAGAGAGAGAGACCTTGGTAATTAAAATTGAGCAACACAATGGCAACAACAATTGCAAAAACTAAGCTCATTAAATAAATTGGAAACAATGTGCCAAAAAAGGGCCCAAAAGTCGACCCAAGAAATCACAGTCCAAACACTGAGAGAGAGAGACACACAAAATCATGCTTAATGGCAAAGGCCCCCAAACAGCAATGGGCCCAGGCAGAGGCAATCAAATGAAAATGTAATTCAAGCCATAATAAAAACCTTCCAAATAAAGGGCGAAAATGGCCTTAAAGCTTGTCTGTCTGTCTGTCGCAGGCTATTTGAAACAGTTCAAGAGATTCCGCTGAGAGCAGCAGCTTTGACAACATTCGTTTTTGGCCTTTTCAACTAGTTCATCGGTTCACAGACTTTGCAATTGTTTGGCCCCTAATTTATGTATCGATATAAACACAATGCGCTTTTGTGTTCCATTTCCTCGATTTCCTACCCTTTTTTTTTTTTTGAGGCTCAAAATGTTTACCGGATTTAGGCATTTTGTTGATTAAATGCCACAGCAAAAGCGGCCAAATGTTAAAGATTAACAAAAACAAACAAGCAAACAAAAAGAAGAAAAAGTAAACTTCACGCTTTGTTTCCAAGTCGTGTGAACAGCAGCAGGAAAACAAGACAAAATTCGTAAACCCACTTAAACAGAAAAGTTTTAAGTGCGGAATTTGTAATTTTTCCTTCAACTTTGCAGACGTTGGCCAAAGAGTAAGCAATAGAACTTAAAAGCAAACCTTCTTTTGCTCTTCCTCTCTCCGCAGGTTTCCTGGATACGTAAACGTGATCTGCATATACTTACCGCAGGCGGCACAACTTACACATCCGATCAGCGATTTCAGGTGAGTGTTTGTTTTTTTTGGGGCCAAATGAGTGAGATAATTGAGAGTTAATTGGTGTAATTGTTTACAGGTTTTACGCCCGGAGGGATCAGCCAATTGGACGTTACAAATAAAATATCCACAACCGAGAGATTCGGGCGTATATGAGTGCCAAATTAATACGGAACCCAAGATGTCCTTATCGTATACCTTTAATGTAGTGGGTGAGTCTCATTATTATACTTATTCCTCCTACTCAAAAGTCTGTTTGAATGACTTTCAGTTCCTTTATTGATTTAAAAAAGGGAAATTTTTTGTTTTACCCTTGTAAGTATGCAACAGTTTTTAGCAAAGCTCTCTTCACTGCCCACCCACACACACACTCAGAACCCATATTATTTGTGAAATTGCCTGCTAATAACAGCAAACAACTTTTGGCCATTTTGACTCAGGCATATAGGCAAATAGCAAGAGTTTCCAGGGGCATTTGCCATTGCCTTAAAATTGGTCACAAACCACTGAAGTGATTACTTTTATGTGTTATGCTTCTGAAATTGGTTTAAGCCCAGGAGCTGCTAGTAGCTCGCGTCTGTTGCCGTTTCAAGTAAGCTTGCAAGTTTCATGAGCTTAAGGATACCATAGAATATGCATGTTATTTATCCTTACACTGGAGTGTGTGTGTGCTGTCGTTAACAGCAGTTTGCCGTTAGCCAAGTTTTAACACCCACTGTGCGGCTTTTGTGCACAGGCCCGAAGCGTTTTCTTGCTGCGCTCCGTGTGATTATAAAATTTTAAATTCGATTACGTACAAATTGGCCTGCTGAGCTGTGGATGTAATTAGTTTACTCAGTTTACATTTAAGGACAAAAGATTACGTAAACGAAAACTATCATGGTCATGGATAGGTTAAGTTCTTTTCTTTGATGAATTTTTATGTTGCATTTTTATCACAAATCGCATTAGCTAAATGCATTTTGGCTAAAACCTTTTGGTGCGGAAGAATGCCTTCAATGAGCTTATTTGATTTCTGATTTCACTCTCTATGCATGTGTGTGTGTGTGTGAGTGTGTTCGTGTGCATGTAAACTGAACTTGGTCACATGTGAACAAAATGCTTTGGTCAGCCCTGAGTTGGTTATGAATGTTTTAGCACAAGCTTCTAGAAAATAAGTTTAAACGCATATGAAAGCGGCCAGCGACACACAACTTGACAGACTGACATTTCAAACGTCACGTCAGACAGGCGAATAGACACAAGCAAAAAGTCATAAATATTACATTTGCGGAAATGCAAATGACTGCCAAAACGCCTGCATATAACCACACCCACTCCCACGCCCACACTCATGACTCTGGCTCCCATTCTCTTGTGCTCTCATGTGCCCATTCTCATTTGAATGCCCAAAAAGAAATGCGCATATAAAATATTCGACATGCCACTTACGCGGAAACAGCAAACAGCAGGTCAGGCGCAGTGGTGCGAAAACAATTTGCTTCATTGCCAAATTACGCCAATTTATTGATTGGGTATTTTGAATTATATTGAATTATTGTTCGTTGGGTTTCCTTTTGAAAATGTATAAGTAGAATTACATTAAACTTCGTTTTGCCTACTTTTTTAAAAACATTTAAAGAAGAGGTTGTAAAAAAGTCTTTCATGGAATAAAGAATTTAAAGAAAAGGCTATCGATTAAGATATGTCCATTTCAGAAAGTTGTCTATGCGAGTACAAAGCACCCTCGCTACTTGATGCTGTCAAAATATATACAAAATACATCAAAATATATTTTCAATAAGCTACATACTGACTAACCCAATTAAGAGCCAAGGAAACAATTGGAAACAATTAGTTCGTATATCCGACTTATGGTATTGCATCTTCAGTTTTTTTTAATCAAGTTCTTTGCATACTTTTTCGTGCAAAATCACTGGTTATGTTAGGTTAGGCTGTGATGGTAGCCCAATGAGGCGTTCACTGGCAAGGCGTGCGAAATTATAAGTATGAGCCTATGGTAAAGGAATAGACTTCAACCTCCGACTTTGTAGTCAAGCTTAGTAGAGCATTTTGTTGACTGGGGATGTAGATGACAGTTAATTTTTCATGGATCTGAGCTTTAATATGGTTAAATATGGTTTTAGCCAATGTATACTTACAAAGCCACCGAAACAGTTGTTGATTTTCAATTACGTGCTGGCCAGCGATGCACGTTGAGAATCTTTCTGCGTTTGTTGTCCGGCATTGTTTTTCGCAATTACCACGCCAATTTCCGTATCAAAGTAAAAAAAACATAGCCCATGTAAAAATTTCAAGGCTCATTTTAAAAATGTCACAAAGCCGATACAGTTACAGTCCCATTCCGTTAGATTTTGGGTGTTCTTAGGGCCATGAGGGTAGGTTGTTAGGTTCTGCTCTAGTTTTCTTAGGTCATAAACCAAATCCTCGTAATTTCTAAGATCGCAAGGCTAAACACCAGCCAATCTGCTTGGTAAAGGTATATAGAGTATAATAAGTTTGTGCAATAGTATGTAACAGCCAGAAGGAAACATCTCCGACCCCATAAAGTATATATATTCTTGATCAGCATCAACAGCCGAGTCGATATAGCCATGTCCGTCTGTCTGTCCGTATGAACGCACAGATCTCAGAGATGGTAAGAAATAGAGGTTTGACATGTATGGGACATATGCTTCTTCTATCTGCAGGCAGATCAAGTTTATTTTCAATTTTCCCGCCCCCGCAATTTGAGAAAAACGTCATATCTTCCACAGTTTAACAGATAGAAGGTTCGAACCTTCTGGACATATATTCTAGTCAAAATAATTTATCGATTTCCTAAAGGAACCATAAAAATCGGATCAACGGTTCTCGAGATATGATCAAAAGAGTGTATGCTGCAGCAGCGCATTAGCAGCGCTGTTTACCGCTGCCACTGCAGCATCAAAATTTATGTTCGTTGGTACAGAGTATTATATAGTCGGGCTTGACCGACATTCTTCCT
Source organism: Lordiphosa collinella (assembly GCA_018904265.1). Classification (NCBI taxonomy): domain Eukaryota; kingdom Metazoa; phylum Arthropoda; class Insecta; order Diptera; family Drosophilidae; genus Lordiphosa; species Lordiphosa collinella. Next base: position 51,929 of record JAEIFV010001186.1, read on the forward strand.
TGTTTTTATAAGAACTTATCATACTAGGCAATGCATTAAAAACAAGAAAGAAAGTCGGTCAAGCCCGACTATAGCACACTCTGTTCCTGTGAAATGCTGCCCATAATTGTTTGTTTTCCTTATAACTCAAACGATATTTATCCGATCTTTAGAATTCTTTTAGCGGATCGATAAAGAATCCCGAATACTAAATGTCCAGAAGGTTCGAACCTTCTATCTATAAAACTGTGGGAGATATGACGTTTTTTCGATATTGCGGGGGCGCACAGAGAAGGGAGAGTGGCGATGAACTCGGTTTTTGTCAAAATTTATATACATTTAGGTCGAGAAAATCTTCTGGCGTTATATACTTTTGCAAAACTTAAAATAATTCTTCTTACAAATAATTTGAATTAATCCTCGAGTTTCTAAGTGAGTCAAAGTCGGCAATATAGTGTGACATTTATATCTGGCCAGTTTAAAGACACTACCATTACAAACAAAAAATTTTTTCTCACAAGAACTTCTATTTCGACCGATAATTTGCACTGCAGCTATATGCTATAGTCATCCGATTTTAACAAAACTTTGTAGAACTGTGTAAAAGCACACCAAATAAATAAACTCAAATTTTTAGGATATTTCCATCGAAAACAAAAAAGTTTTCTAACTAAGACGAAGTTTCGAGGCGTTTCCTTTGTGAACAAAAAAGTTTATCCCACTAAATCTAGTTTTTCGACCGATCGTTCCTTTGACAGCTATATGCTTAAGTCATCCGACAAATGTGCAGCGTATTTGTACTAAAAGACGGCTTTTAAACTGACGGATGAGATAGCATAAAAACAGACGGACAGGGCTAAATTAACTCAGCTCGTCATGCCGATCGTCATGTGGTTGGAGATGCTTCCTTCAATGCGTTATAAACATCCGGACAATTTTATAATACCCTTTGAAAGGGTATACAAATATTTCAATTATTCTTTTCCATAGAACATTTACGATTAAAACGAAAATTGCGCTAGTTGGGAAAACAGGAGCTGATAGACATTGAGGCGCTTAAATTGACCAACTGGTGCCAGCTCGCACAAGACAGAGGCGAGTGGCGGGCATTAATTGCAGCGGCCGAGACAGTCAAACGGTTGTGATAGAAGTATCGGGCCAAATAAGTAGAAGAAGAAGTTAGAACATTACCATATGCTATGAAAAACTTTGTTTTTAAGTTAATCTATACATTTTTATAAAAGTGAAAGTATGTATTTTAGTATGTTTGTTCCTTATAGGCGTCTAAACCGCTGAACCGATCTTCACGAAATTTTTACAGTATGTTCATTTCGATCAGGAAAAAGTCATAGGCTATGTGTCATGTCTGTAAACTGTAAAGGGGTTCAGAGCCTTACCTCAGAAGTTATTTAAGCAAAGAACTTGAAATTTAGTCTGTAGGTTTTTAACCAGGAGTTGGATATTTTGCTGAATCAGAACCGGGTTTGAACAGGTCTAAAAGTCGAACCGGTTCAACAGTGGCTCAGTGCTAAAATCTCAGCAGTTATTTAAGCCACGAACTTGAAATTTGGAGTGTAGGTTGGTAATATGAAGTTGGATATTTTATGGGTTCAGAACCGGTTTCGAACCTGTTCAAAACTGTTTCGGAGGCATATCTCAAAAGCTATTTAAGCAAAGAACTTGAAATTTGATTTGTAGTTTGAAAATATGGAGATAAATATTTAACTGGTTCAGAACCGGCTTTGAGCCGGTTCAAATATGGAGCCGATTCAAAGGTGGTTCAGAGCCATTTCTCAGGAGCATTTCGTGAATCGAACTTAAAATAATATGGAGTTGGATATTTTAATGGTTCAGAACCGGTTTCGAAACGGTTCAAAAGTGTTCAGAGCCATAATTCAGAAGCTATTAAGGCTAAGAAATTGAAATTATGTTTGTACGGGTGTGTTCCAGAAACCTCTAGAGATTTTCGTATAAACGATTCGATTTTGAACTTAACTGTCAGTACTTTAAATGTAAAGTGTCAAGTATAATGACTACTAGATTATAGGAAAGAAAAACCGTTCGTTTGAAATGTACTTGGTGCTGAGCAGTCAGTTTCAAATCTCGCAAGTTTAGTCAACTTATCTAATAGCCTGGCATTTTGGAGACGCTTCACATGTAAAGGCAAGCAGTTGCAGTTCGAAATGAAACCTCGTTTATACGAAAATCTCTAGAGATTTCTGGAACACCGCCGATTGCTTGGTATTATGGAGTTGAATTGTTAAGTTTAAACTCTAAATGCAAACGTTTACACGAAAATCGACTTGGAATTCAGAGCAGGGCCGATAGTCAAGGACTCTACATTGCGTTATACCATTCTGCTTTCTTTTAAAAGTTTCTATGAAACGTTTCATAATCATTTAAAAGTAGGTAAGCTGCGTAGCTTGATGACATTTTCTTTGAATATTTGATTTTTTACTGACCCAGCATATTCTTCGGAGCATAAACTTTAACGGAAATGACTCCATTTGAGCATAAAAAAACTTTTGGCAAAAGTAAAATTTTGCAAAATAAACTTTTGCGCCACTGTGCAGTCTCTGCTGCTGATGCTATTGTCGCTGCAAGCGCGATTTGTTGTTGCCGTAGCAGAATTTTTTATGCGCTTATGCAAATAAAAATTGTGAACTAAAAATTCCATAAATTTGTTTTTGTTTTTTTGTGTAATTTTTTCTACTGAAATTCCATTATACTCCAAAGTCGCGTCGAGTCGAGGAAAAGAAGCTACACAAAACAGCGGCAAGTTGACCAGAGCATCATAAACATAAATCCTCCTCCGCCTTTCTCTCTTTCCTGCCGCGCCTCGTTACATATTTTCGACATTTTAATGCAACCAGCAGCCGCCACTTGAATTGCTTAAATTACCAAGTTTATGGAGCTACAACGAAGGGAGTCTCAACTAGTAGGTGTTACACACAGCTGAACTGGCGGCAAGTTGACTCCGAGTTGTCGCTTGGATTCGATTTAATTTTAAATTTAGGAAAAAAAATTCCAAATATGCTGATAAAGCGAGCAAATTGTAAATGAAATTATGTGTGTGTGCTCCTTCCAGGATCCATGCCAAGACAGAAAAAAAGGTGTTGTTGATGCTGTTGAAAAATTTGTTTACCCGCGCCAGAATGTAATCAAGCGAAAACGCTACGCGTTGCTAACTAAGAGTAAGGGGAAATTGTTAAAAATAAATTGCTCCAGCACAAAAAAAAAAAAAAAACAGTCTCCTGCGAGTCTCTCTGACTAAGCTGCAGCTGATGGGGCGAACGAAACCTGACAAAATTGACGTCAATGTTGGCAATTTGAATGGAGATGAAGATGCCAAGTAGATTGCTCATTCTGGCCATCATAAAGCAACACTTTTCCATGGTATTGACATTAGCAGCAAGCAAATTGTATGCAATCAAGCGCAAAATAATTTCACAGACTTCAGAAGACATTCAAATTGCTATACAAAATGCACAGAAAGCTGCTTACAAAAATTAATAAGAATAAGGTACTACAACTATTTGAGAACTTTTTACAAAATATCGCGATTATTCCTTGAAGCATTATTGACTCAGCAACCCATATATATTTGGCCTCGAATTACACATTTGGTTCAGCTAACTCTTATGGCTTAATAAACCAACCAAATATTTCATTATTATGTATATGGGAAGCTTAAATTGCACACACTGTTTGTTGGCAGCTTATTACTGAAGCGTTCTGCCATGGTTCTAGTAACAAGATGCCTGTAGTTTGTTTGTTTGTTGTTTCTACTGACCCAATTCGCATGCAAATTGTACGTGCGGAAAAGTTTATGTGTGCTTATTATGCTTCAGACGAACTGCGGCAGCAAAAGCGAATTGAGTGGCATTAAAATCTGCATTAAGTTTTTATTTATTATAGAAAAACTTGAAAGCAAGCCAGCCGCAAAAAGGGAGAATGAATTTTTATACATAATTCGCTTCGACAATAAAACGTTTTACTACAATTTCATTCATTTTCTCTCAAATTACACAGCCTGGGCCAAAAATTCTCCAGTGCCCGAGTGATAAATGACATTTGAAATAGCCCCAGAACAGAACAGAACAGCACAGTACAGCAAGAGAGGGAAATGATTAATGTCTCTGCAGTTACGTCGAATTATTAATAATAATAATAATCACAACAAAGAAAATTGTGAATAGGGTCTAGCAGGGCCTATGATGATGTTTTGGCATTCTCATTTCGATGGTGGAGGGAGGCAACATTTTTGACAGGCAAATAGGAATTTACAAAATACACTTCATCAATTGTGTCGGCGGCAATGTGGCTGACTTTTACAAATTGAATTTATTTATTTGAGTTGACAATTAATTCCAAGCAATTTGACCCGCCATTTTCCCCCCGAAGTTAAAGTGGCCGCTTTAAGCTCCGCTCTGCTCTGCTCTCGTTTTATTTTCCACCGTTTTCCAGGCAATAAATACTCTCGCATGTGTTGTTACATGTGTGCAAACATGCATCAACATAGGCGGAGTAATAAATTTGTACCAGCTAAAGGATACAATACGGATAAGTTGCAATGGGCCTGTCCCGAAATGTATGCCATGTTTTTATGTGCCCAGTGAAAAGTTCATTGGCCCAAATGTTTATGGGCATATAGGCTTATGCGCATTTTATACGCGAAATCAAGAAAAATGAAAATGCATTTTCAGGCTCCTTTCTAGCCCCCTCGTTCTCTCGTGCTATTTTTTTTTTTGCAGTGACTGCACAAAAATTTCTATGTGAATGGCTGGGCTCTGTGTGTGTGTGTGTGTAAACAAGACTCAGGCAGAGGACTCCGGACTTTGTTTGCCCTGCATATGAAGAGAAACAGTTGCCAGTTATCGTTTTTTTTTCTACTTTGGCATGAGGCCAGCAGAAGATTTTGCAACTTTTGGGCCTGGGTCAACTGTGGCCAAGTTGTCTAATGAAAACTTCAAATATCCCTGGAATAGGCATAGTTTTACGACCCAGCTATTGTTGTTGTTTTTGTTGCTCTTACCCTGGCAAATAGGTAAATGAAAAAAAAAATCAAGTATATTCGTTTTGATTTTTGGTTGTTATTTCAAGCCATTGGATAATCAAGTTCTACCCACCTCAAGTTATTATGGTGTGTTTCAACGAATGTTCTTAAAAATTCAATAAGAGATGTATTTTACTGAAATTTTGTTTTGTTGAACATTTTATACATAACTAGATGGCCCGGCGAACTTCGTACCGCCTAATAATACATAACTGTAGAGAGAGACAAAATTTCAATAGTTTAAAAAGATGACTGCTTTGATAAAGCCCTTAGGTTAATACTTTTCATGGAAAAACCATGTGATATACATTTTAAGTTTTGTTATCAGGAGCAAAAATAAATAAAGCAGAGGGTTTTGCCGACACGTGAGTGCAAGGCGAATTAGAAATTGAATTCGTTTAAGCCCAAAGGGCACATCGGCTGAGATCATCGGAATCCTCATAATGAGAACTTCTTCTTCTTTAAATTTTCCTATGATTATCGCCGCGTGTATCTCATTGGTCATCAGGTTTCATAATTTCATTCCATTGCATAGTTTTGGTTGGTTTATATTTCGAAGCAAGACGACTTCCGAGCCAACCTTTAGTTGCAAGTTTTGCGGCACATCCAAAGCGTTTAAAATTTCTGTTGCATAGTTGTTGGTATAGTCCTCGTTTGTTACACAGTCGATAGATTTGAATGAATGCAGAGTACCAATGATCTGATTCTGAACTACAAAGTTTAAGCAAAGATGTTCGGGAATACTTTTTTAATGAGCTCGTCTTTCGATAAGACGAAATTGCAAAAATTCGGAGGAAATGAAATCAGACAGAGAAACGACCATTACCGATAATAAGCAATTGCTTGGAGAAATCGTGAGCAGATGGATCGTTCTGCAATGCAACTCTCATGTTAGCTGACAGCTGGAGTTTCTTCACATAGCTCCTCAGATTGGATGATTTGAGGGAAGCGTTTATTTGATCGGCTAGAGTCGATCTTGGAATGACTGGCAGTGTTTGGCGGAAATCGCCAGATAGTAAATTCATTGCGCCTCCAAAATGTTTGGTGAATTGCTTCCAATGCGAGTTAGTGTGCCATTGTGCATTATTCCCAAATGATGATTTTTGCCTATACTATTACTTTGGCAATTGAAGAGTGTTTTGCAACTTTGCATGTCGGTTGTTCAATAGTTTAAAGGTATAACGGCAATTTTAACGCCCAGTGAGCTGTACGACATCCCTATAACAATGTGGCCGCTATTCCAGAAGAAGCAACTGCTACCGCAATGCCAAAATGAATGACATGAGGAATGTCTTACCAGTTTCATCGGGGGCATCCAAGAAAAATAAGTCACCATTTCCATCATCAATTGCCTTTATTAATGTTTCATAAAACTCCCTCTGTTGAGGGTTCAACAGGGGTATATTCGCTTGAACTGATTGGTGTAATTCATGTCGATCATGTTCAAGTTAACGCTTCAATTCTTTATTAAATGCTTCATTCACTCCACGATCTGGCGCTGGCATTCCTAAGCTGACCAACAAACTGCCGCACATGTCTTTTGACATGATTTTCTGATGTTGGGAAATTTGACCTTAGGGTCGGAAAACTCATGGAAAACTCTGCATGCAAAAAACCTATTTTCAACCGATTGGTTTCAAACTCGGATTATAAGGATAGTAAAAAAAAACGATGACGGTTACGATAACGATAACCGTAACTATAACGAAATCAATAACGCCAACGATTGCGATATCTGTAACTAATCCGGTTGCGAAAACGGTATCGATAACGATAGTAATTACGGTATTAATAACGATAACGGTATCGATAACGATAGCGATAACGGTATCGATAACGATAACGGCATCGATAACGATTACGTTATCGATAACGATTAAGAAATCAACAACGATATCGATAACAATAACTAAAACGAAATCAAAAACGATATCGATGACGATAATGGTGTTACCCAAGCCCGCTCAGAAAAGTAAAACTATATCGATTCTATGAAATGATTTTTTAATGATTTTTAATAGCTTTACTGATCCAGTATAGACTGATGGCGGCGTAGCAAACCGCTCCGGGATATTTGCTAGTATATCTATTAATAATACTAGCAGTCACCTGTCGTGCTTTCCAAAGACTCTTTTAGCAAAACTCAAATCAAAAATGCGAAGCCTATTAATTTTCATTCATTTTAAAGTACGATCCTTACCACCCCTAGCAATAGGGTTTCTTTATAACAATCAAAGTCTAGAAAATAGAGCTGATTTTCGATTTTTGAACCGATCAATAATCACCTTCTATTTACACGTCTACAGTTGTCATCTATCAAATCTTATTTATAAGCCAAACTTAAATGAGAATTTAGCAAATTTTGCTATTTTCAGGACCGTTTAATTGACACCAACCGTCTATTTACACGTTTTCATGTTAATCCAAACTCGAATATACATTTTGCAAATTGGGCAATTTTTTTGCACCAGTTCCAACGGCTGCGGGTTCATCGCTATTGTCTCTCAAACCACTGCCTATCTCCGAGCTTCTTTTCCTCACCCTGCTGCTAAAATCACCAAGCAGACGTTCTAGAAGACCCTTTTTTTTGGCGTTCGTACTTGTTTGACTTTCTGGTCTCCTGACATTTCTGCAGATCTTAACCTGGTCTGCCGCTCCACTTGTTCATCGCGTTTAAGATTGTTGCGCAGTCTCAGCAGCTCTGTGGGATGCGATAAGTATGGAAAATTGCTGGCGCGGCTCGCCTTCCCGGGGTTTCGCTGATCCAACCTAGCTTGTTTAGCGCCGCGGTTTTCGGGGTCTCGCACGCTGAAGCGTCGATTGCCGCTGTTCATCGTTTCGCCAACTCTCCGATTCTATTTCGTATTGTAGAAAATCACAAAAATTACAATTTATAATGTTTGAGGTAGGGATTAATACTGAAAGGAGTTTCGGTTTCGGTCAAGGTATTTATAGTGGCTAAAAGCTTGTTTTTAGCAGTTTAGGATACAGTGTAGAAATCTATAACCGCTTTCCATCAAAAACCGAAACTAAAATATTGCTATCGGCCGAGTTATACGGCCTGACCGATACCGAAAATCGTTTCGGTATTAATCCCTGGTTTGAAGTTTATTTCTTGAAAACCTTTAACAGCTATAGCGATTCCGTTCCATCTACGCCTTCTAATCTCATATAGAATATTAAAATGAAAGCTTTAAGCTTTCTCACTTATGCAGCGTCAGCCTAAAAGCTGACGCAATGCACTAAGACTACTGATTTTGCTTGAAGTTTTTTACTTTTATTACATTGCAGTTCTCAACTTCTTATAATTTTGATAGCAAGGACAGCTTTGGATAGCTGTAAATGAGTTAAGCAATCAAAGTGTATTTCGTTCGTACTTTAACCGAAGTCTGAACAAAACGTAAAATCGATCTTCTCTAGTGTGTTATACTTAAAGATTGCTTAAATATCTTCCTCCGTGTCAAAATATCGACACATTGTTAATAGTCGATTTACATGCCTATTCATAACACAGCTTGCCGCAACTGCCACTAACACTTAATCTAATTATTGTTAAATAAGCAATTTCACACTATGAAATCCCAAAGGAAATTTTCTGCTTACATATCCATTCCCTGGCCTGTCAACGAGCCAGGCTGCAAGTTAGCAAAAGCCGCATGCGGGCTCCGTAAACGTTCACACCTGAAACTACCCACACCTGTGCTTGTACATATATATGTATGTGTTAGTATATATTGCTGGAGGAGGGGAATACTGGTTCTGCACCGCAACATTACATTCGTGGGAGCCGCAGTCGCGTTGTCAGCTGCACATGTGTGGCAATAATTTCTCTACCTTCAGTTTCTACGCTAGGCAGGCAGGCAGTTGCGGCCAAAAGTCATAGACGGTTGGCTTTCGCCTGCCACAATTGTTTTGCCAGGTACAACAACAAGCGCTGCTTGTGCGGGTCCATAAAACAGCCCAGATAATCGCCCAGTCCCAGCAGGTTTGAATTTCTTTTCTCTTTTTTTTTTGGGTGTGTATTACTTTTTCCACTTGGCATTTCATTTAGATTAACATTTTGCCGCTTTAACTGATTTAAAGACAAGCACACACACACACACACAAACACAAAGACAACTCGCATATTAAGTTCATGCAAATCAGCGAACCAAAAAGTATGCAACACTTTTTTTCCAAATGATTTGAATGTTTGCGGCACAATTGAAGCGCAGACTCCCGTTATTCCAGTTGCAATCACCTCCCTTTCAGCACAATTTATTTGCGCTGGCTCTGCGGTTGTTTTGGGCCCAAAAGCAAAGTTGCGGGTGTACAAGTATTCCCAGGCAAAAGTGAAAGTGGAGCAAAGTACTTTCAGAGGTGTGTGTGTGTGTGTGTGTGCCACATTAGTGGCAATGACGCGGCAAAAACAAAATAGAAGTACCAGACATATTCCATTAAGGCAACTGTCAACAGTCATAAGCATTAGGCGTTCAACACAAATCGCATTTCGGAGCTGTCCAAGGCGATTTTCAATTGAAATCATTGACATAGTTACAACAAAAGGCACTCCAAGTTGACATTTTGATTTGACACTGCAAATTCGGTTGTGTTTGTGTCTTTCTTTTATACATTTCCGGGTAGACTCAAGCAAGTGCAGGTATGGGTGAGCAGTGGCATAACAAAAGCTTATCGCCGGCATAATAGAGACACGCGTCTGTGTAATAAAGTAGCAGCCTCACACACACACCACACTCACGCGCACACACTTGGACGTTATCATTAACATTATTATTATTATCATCGTCGGCGTCGTCGTCGTCGTCACAAAAGAAAAAAAACGCTTAAGTGACTTTTTGTTCTCCCTTTTGTATTATTCCCTTGCAGAACTCAAAGCGGAAATCTTTGGCCCCAGCGATCTGATGGTAAAAACCGGCAGCGACATTAACCTAACCTGCAAAATTATGCAAGGACCCCACGAGTTGGGCAACATATTCTGGTTCAAAGGTGCGTAATGAACTCCCCGCCTAGTCATAGAATTTTTCCCTCTCATTTAAACAATTCAATTTGTAACATTTCGGGTCGCTCTTTTTCTCTGTTTGCATTCCAGGCACCGAAATACTCGATGTGAAGAATGAAAATGAAATCGACAGCAGTGTGGCACGCATACGCGTCGAGGATGATTGGTCGGATGGCCTGACTTCAAGGTAGAGTGCAAACGTGTGTCAGTGTGAAATATTTATGTTATTTTGCATTAAAATGCGTCCTTTTACTTAATTAAGAAAAACCATAAATATTCAGAGGATTCTTTGAATGACATTTTAAAGACCCAAGGAAGGTGTGAAAGAGACTGAGAGGGTTTACTTGTGAAGGTCCCATTTGGATTTTCGGTTGTTCAAGTAGCAAAAAAATTAGGTTGACTAATGAACTCTACAAATGTTATAAAGACACGTTTAGTCCCTGAACCTTGATCGCTTCTATGGCATAGCTAAGAAATAGTCATCCGATTTTGACCAAATTTTGCAATTACCTTTAAAGGCTAACATTCATAAAAAATGTTTCTCACTAAGACCCATTTTCCGACCGATCGTTGATATGGCAGCTATATGCAATAGTTATCAGCTTTTTGACAAATTTTTAACTAATAAAAACAAATAAATATAAAGAGTTTACATTGAAAACAAGAAACTTTCTCACTAAAACTAGTTTTCCAACCGATCGTTCCTATGATTCTATATATTCTATAGTCATCTGGTCCGACATATTAGCAGGCATTACTGCAAAACAGACGGACAAAGGTCAATAGACTCTGCTCGTCGCCTGATCACGAATATATATATATTATTTCTATTATTTATTATATATATAACAAAGTGGCGTTAGTTACACCATTTATAGCTCAAGAACGGCTGGACATATTTTCACGATCTATGATTTGTTGGATTTTTCATATGAGCATATATGTAAGATGAATATGTGTCTTTATTATAGATATTCGTGTTGTTAGTTAGGTAATATAACAATAAGATTGAATGAGAGTGAGTTTGAAGTTTAGTTGACGGCTTAATTTCTTGCAGCTGGAAGGTCCCTACAACATCTTATATATATGTTCAAAAGATTTGAAAGATGGCAATTGTCGACGTGTAAACAGAAGGTGTATGCCAACCGGTCAATTAACAAACGATTTCCACAAATAGGCTCAAACGAATGTACGCCTGTTGAACTCCCGAAAGAGGGAAGTCTGTGATACATAATCGAAGACAATTCATGATGGTTCTTTTTTTTTTGTTTTATTGGATGCCCCTTTGGAACTGGGGAGACATTCCAAAACTTTGCCATACAGCGCGATTGGTGATAAGTAAAGAAATGACGAAATTCTCATTGAACTTTGAGATTAATCGAATTCAATTTTCGATTGACTAGATTGACAAATCACAGGGCCAGTTCTTAAGAGTTTGTTCTCTGAATTTAGAAAATGCATGTATTTTTATGGTCAATTGTACGTGGCATGTTCACGTGTTGGCAAACCATCCGCTTTATATACTCTAGCGCCAGATAGCTACACGAAAAATTTCGTATATCACATGAAGGGAATCAACTCAAGTGTAATCCGTGAAACAAAATACATAGCTTCATCCTAAATCTTGAGTTTTCATTTTATTGCAATTAAAATTCATTAAAAAGTTTCTCTACATTCAATGACTCTTAGGCGGTACGAAATTCGTCGGGCCATCTAGTAGTTTATAAAAATATAAACAAATATTGCAAACTTTTGGGTTATATTCTTTAGCAAGTGTATAACAAACTCTTATCTTTAGTACTTGTCAACAAAGCAGAGAGAATGCTTCCCTGAAAATAGAGCTTTTATACTGAAGTGCAATTCAAACTAGATAAAATAATAATTCTTGATTGATTTGGGCATTAAATGGAACTGATCTAAGAGCACAACAGGATGTAATTAAGTTCATAGAACTTAGATTTTTTAATGGTTAAATAAAATATGTATGGCAAATATATTCTTTAAGGGGTCGGAGATGAATGTTACATATATCTTCACAACTTTAGTATTCCTTATTTACCCTACGAGAAACGGGAATAAGTTAGGTTAGGTTGCGGTGGTAGAAGCAGTGAAGCTTCTTTACTCAGATCAAAAAAAGGTCCATTCTTAAAATTCACTTTTAGACAGTAATAAGAGGGTTTTCTTTTTTAACCAAATTAGAAAGTAGCACCAACTTTAGTAGCAAAGCAATTCCTATTTCAGAGTCTGTTGAAAAGCCAGGTAGGAAATGCTGACCTAAGATTGTGAATCGTCTCCTGCTGAGCGCTGGACATTGACAGAAGAGATGCTGGACGCTTTGTTCTTTATCAACTGAGCAACAGCTTCTACAGTAGTCATTATGGTTGATACCAAGCCTTGCGACAGTGTCCTCTAAGTGGGATGATAATGTGCAGCGGGTAGTGTCTGTGCCTGTTTTGCAAAAGGTCGTCGGCTCGTTCCCGCATCGGGATATCTAATGAAAACTTACACACCTGGTCACCTTGACTAGCTATTGGCGACTGTTTATTTCAACTAGCATTGGAAAAGCTTCTTAAACTTTGTCGTTCGAATTCGGAGTTAAACTTAAGGTACCTTTTTAGTTTGACGTTTGGTTTGTTATGTGGAAGCGAGTTCCGATGCGAACAGAGTAACGGGTATAAATACATTACAATTTTAGCACCGAGAACCACAAAATGCACGGAGCACTTGGACAATGAAAATTGCCATGTTAATCAAGCTAAAATCATAAATGTAAATTAAAATTTTTACTAAAAAAACCATAACATTTGTAATAGTTCCCTACTCAGTCAGTCTGTGCGGATTCTTTGTTTTGAAGTAAGCCAGCCGTGTATGAGTTTTAATTTTGTCGCTGGAATCACAGTAGTTGCATTAGCTGACTTTACGTGCTCATTGCCCGCTTATGCTGTTAACTAACGACATAGACGACCATAAAATGCAGGTGCTGTTGATGTCAGAAAAAGGAAAAGTCGTTGAGTCAGAGTCAGAGAAGGTAGCGGCAGCCATCACATAAAGTAGCAAAAGTTGGTTCTCGCTTTTTTTTTTAATGTTTCTTTGGTATGCCCTTTTACCTTTTGCCCCAATCTGCCTGCTCTTCCATATGCACTCCCATTCACTTTCTCTACGTTTATTCTTTTGCTTACTCCACAGATTAAAAATCAAGCGCGCCATGCCCGGCGATACTGGCAACTATACCTGTGTGCCAACCGTGGCTAAAACCTCCAGCGTCTATGTGCACGTAATTATTGGTAAGTAACGGTTAAGGGAATGGTTCAGACTAAGGGAGGAGGGGCAGGGACAGGTGTGTGTGTGTGTGCACTGACAGTTTTGCATGTTTATGCCGGGAAGTTGCCAGTTAGCAAACGGCACATTTGCAATTTGTAGTGCCAAGTGCAAAACAGGGCGTGGCATAGCCGTAATTGCATTGCAGCTTTAGCACTTTTTGCTGTTCGCATTTGTATTTGTGCAACAGCCTGGAAATTATTTGCATGTAGCTAGCGAGTTTTGAAGAGTACACAAGCCAATAACACTGTGCAGCAAAGATGAGCATCGGAATTGGTAGTGACTAAGGGATAAACTATACGGCTTAATTTCTTACTTTATAAAAGGAGATGAAGAAATCTAGTGAAATTCAGCTCTCTTCTTTCAATTTTGAGATAGATTACTTGAGTTTTAGACTGTTTTTCAACGATTCTTGCTTGGAATTCCCAACTAGTTATAGCAGTTCCGGCTTGAGAACTCAGAAACAGAAAGCTTCTTAACTGTTTGGATTAAGACATGCTCGAGAAGGTTCTTTTCGAAGCAGTAAATATTTATTAAACATAAAAAAATAGTATCATAATTCGCTTACCCTCAAACCATGTTAGCTAGTGTATAAAAAAAAATCAGATTTATGACGACTAAACTTGGGTGCTCAAGAGTGCATAGTAAAAAGCAAATATAACAAGTTGAGCTTTAGGATTTTCCTTTGGCATAAAAGAATAAATCAGAAGAGAAAAAACATTCGCCACGCACATGAAGTTGATGTTTGTCAGAAAGCGAGTGCGTGATTTATCTTTGGGCAATTGAACTTTCCTATCGACGGGCGGAAGGCAACATTGCAGCTGATTTACTTGCTTCAACAATTAGCCAACTGTACTAACAAGGTTCTTGCTGATTCTCCCTTTGTTTCACAGGCGAGCACCCGGCGGCCATGCAGCACAATTCGAGCAGCAACAGGAACAGTTTTTACTGCGGCATCTGCTGCATGTTGCTGAGCATTGTCTCCTGTTGCCTGCAGCACGGTTATGTGCATTTGCTACAGAGTGGAGCAACAACGAGCCGAGGTGGTGTAGCTAATACCAGGACAATGCAGGCGATGAATCACCCTTCGAAGCATTTACCGCACACAACATCAAGAGCAACAACGAGGAGCCCTTTGTCCGTGGCCTGTCCTAGATGAAGGAATGCACAGCTTAGAGGGAACACTTGGTAAACAACAAAAGGTTACGTTTTTGTATGTCTCGAATTTTTGGGGGCGTGGCACAGTCTTAGATTCGTATTTCTTAAGAATCCAAGATGAATGCACCTAGTGACAACATTTTTTAGCATTAAGACATAACTCGGAATAACAAATATAATAATGATTATATGCAAGTTCTTTTGGTTTTCTCATTATGAAATAAGACTTAATAGCTATAAATATGCCAAAAGCCTAACCAAACCCACACAAAATGAAGAATTCCCCTACTTTCTACATGCAATCTCTTAACTGCCAACTGTGCAACATTTTTGGCCCCCTCTCTCAATGAAGAACTTATCAAATTCCGTAGCACACTCTTGCTGTAAATACAAGCCATTTTCAAGACATTTTTTAAGCGAATTAAGTTAAGTCAACTAGCTATTATGCTTCTACATATATTGTCATATAAATGTAGTTGTTGTTTTTGTTTTCTGTTGTTTAATGTATATAATTAGTTTTTTTTTGGCTGACTCGATATTTATTAGTGAAATAAATGCAATTTATAATTGTGCTTATCGATAATTGATATGAATGCCACGCAAATGTGCAAGCACTGTAAATAAATTCATTAGTAGACAAAGCTGTAATTTTAATTAACTCTTAAATGATATAACGAATAAATACAATTTAAATGTTAAAACTGTTTTAGTTTGTATGCAGCAGCAGCAGCAGCAGCACCAACAGCAAAAGGGGCTTGAATAAATCAATCCACACACAAATAGTAGAACAATTTAGAGACGCCCGTTTGAAAAAAAACTACCCTTCAAAAATGTTGTAAATAAGAAAACACATCAAGCGGCATACAAGTTAAATTAGCAATCAATTTTGTGTCACCTTAAGTGTTAAGCCTAAGAATCGAATGATCATTATCATCCGCAACAATAACACAGAAATCGAAGTCGAAATCTAGCAAATACCACAATAACAACTACAGTATGTATGAGTACATATTTAACTATATGAATGTCACAGCATATACAATATATATATAGAAGGTATCCTCTCTATACATACATACTATATGCATATATACATATTGGAATGTTAAAACGAAAAAGAAAAACCAAATACAACACCACACAAGGCGAAACAGTTTGAAATGAAAATGAAGAAATAAAATTATGATTTAGAAAATTTCAACCAAAAATGTGGTATTTATTTGGTGAAGGGGTTGGGGAAAAGGGGGCCACCATTTTCATCATCTAATTGATTCCTACTGTCCCTATCTACTGTACAGCCATTGCTAAAGGAATGGGCTTGGAACAATTAGCGGCGAAAGAAGACCCTATGTTGTTGTATTAACTTTCTTATATTTTTATGGTGTCTTTTCCACACTCGACGATTTTTCAGTTCTACAGCTTTTATATGTTTCCCACTTATTGAATACTAGCGAAAACTTAGCGATATCACCAATTGATGGTATAGAATTAAACCTTCAGCACCATAATGAAGTCTTGTCAAAGATGGGTTAAAAAATAACAAATAAGCTAACACTGATGAGCTGCCCGCTGAAATGTTCAAGACTGGTGGCGAGGCAGTGGTAAGTTGCATGCCCGAAGATTGAAATTTACGTGTACTCAGTCTCCTACCCATTGCATATAAAGTTCTGTCATGCATCTTATGTGAATCTCAAAAGCCGCTTATAAGCAAACTGATTGGACCCTATTAGTGTAGTTTTAAACCTGAAGAAGAAACCTTAAAGAAGACCTATGAGAACAAAACCAACACCCACCATCTTTTTGTTTATTATAAAGCCGCTTCCGACACACCGATAAGGCCGAGAAGCCTTGTCTACTTTTGGTATACCAGCAAAGTACTTTCGACCTTGCATGATGACCTCTTAAATCATATCATGTGACATCTTCAATCTGCTGAGAAAGTATATACAGCGCCAGAGCGCAAATGCCAACACATCGGACACCATCGTTTATAAAAATGTAATACTAATTGCATATGCCGATGATACTGAAGATAATGGCTAATGAAAGCCGCTACCAAAAAAAAATTTAATTACTTTTTTCTATTTGATGAATCTGCTTAATTTTTTTATTTTGTAGATTGATCTTTAAATTTGAGGAAAATGGATGACTGGGACACTGAAACAAGAATTTGGATTGTCCGCCGCTATCATGCCCTAGCGTCCGTAGTTTTGGTTCAAGGAGAGTATAGGCGAACGTTTGGCGGCGATCTTCCGAGCAGTTGGACCATAATGAGACTTGTGAACAATTTCGCCGAGCTTGGGACAGTGGAAAGAAGACCTTTCCATCGAAACGCTACAGTTCGGACGGAGGAAACAATCGCTGCTGCCATATAAAACAATCGAAGAGTTTCGAAAAGGAACTTATTTGCTCAAATGGGTATAAGCTAACTGTCATTCCAGTCAATTATGCACAATGATTTGAACTAATTTCCATATAAAACTCAAATAGCCAACAAACTGATCGCAGCAAACTTTGCCGATTCGCTTGGAATTTTGTCTAACGAGGCCCATTTCGACTTAAACGGCAATATAAACAACAAATTTGTCGAATATGGAGTGCTTCCAACCCACAGATACTCCATGAGACGGAATGGCATCCACTTCGAGTCACAGTCTGGTGTGCAGTTTCATCACGCTGCATTGTCTTTAAAGAAAACGGTCACACCGAAGAGAATTCCTTTCAACTCTGTGTGGTTTCAGCAAGATGGTGCTACTCCTCACATGGCCCAGCCCGTTATGGCAGCACTGCTACGAAAATTTCCCAATAAGCTGATATCCAGAAACTCCACATTCCGCTGGCCCCCAGTTCCCCTGACCTTACTGCACCTGACTTTTTCTTGAGAGGTTATTGAAAACAGGGAGTCTATAAAACAAAACCGACAAATATGAATGAACTAATTCAACGAGCAACCTTGCGGCTATTCCTGTCCCAACTCTCCAAGCATACGAAAACTTTGATAGGCCAGCACAACGCAGGGAAGGGCTTTAATTCTAGTATTTTCAAATCTATATATTTTTCTTGAATAAATTCCATCTGAAATAGTTTTGTTTCTTAATGTAGCAATATTCATCAGCCACCCTGTATTACGGCACACTGGCGGTAATCAGGACGTTCAGGATAGGGCAGTCATGGGTAAGCGAGGACATTAACTACAACGGATGTAGCAGCGATTGGCGTTTTCGAGAGAATAGTTTTTCGGTGGATTTATGGACCTTTTAGAGTTAGCGATGAATTTCGCATCCGAAAAAAAACCACGAACTGTATGAGCTCTATGGGGACACTAATCTTGTCAAGCGGCTGCGCAAGATAAGACATCCCAGGAAACATATTATGGCATTTTTGATTAATTCATTTTTATGTTAAAATAGTCATAAATGCGCTCGATTTCTGATATAAATGATACTTAGGTCGGGAGAAAATGGTACCCTAGGCGTGACTCTCGTTTTTAACCCATTGTTCTGATCAGTTACGACTCATTTCCAAGTCATTTTGCGAGTCTTTTTCAAGTCATATTTCAAAAAATTACATTTTGAGCATTATCGTGAGCCATTTTCGAGTTTTCTTTTAATCATTGGGTAGTAAATGCTTTTTGATCATCAAAAGGCTCAAAAAAAACTCATTAAGGCTATTTTTGTTAAAACAATCTTCCAAGTGTTGGGTGGGATGATACCCATATGGATGATCATGCTCCAACAAACCAGGTGTACTAACGGAATGCGAAAGACTCTGGGAGAAAGCAATGAAGGGACGTCCGAAACTAAGATTGTAAGACCAGGTGCGGGAAGTCATAAAGAAGCTTGGTGTGATCAACTATGGTTAGCTCTGACAGAAGCTTGTGGTGAGCATTAATAGCAGCCGACACCGTTAGGTGGCTGTGATAAACTTATTATACCAAAGAAGAAGAAGAAACCTCTTTTCCACTTAGATTTTATTTTCTTATAGGAATCATCTAGGAATTTTGTGCATTTTTATTTTTTTCACGCACCTCACAAAATGGAAAAATAAAATGTCATATCTTCCACATTTTAAAATATAAAGTGTTTGTACCTTCTAGACATATTTAGTAATCAGCATTATTTATCGATCCTTCAAAGAAATGGTAAAGATCGAATTGGTAAAGACCGGCAGCAGTTCACACACCTTAACAAACCTTACATGCACCAAAAATCTTCTTTTCTTATGGCACTAACGAATGATATTATATGAGAAGTTACAATAAGTAAAAGAATTAGCATTGGCCGCCGCTGTTGACATGTTATTTACCTGTAATTTGGCACAGTTTTTTATAGATTTGTTATTGGTCAGCCCACATGCTATTCTAAGAATTTTGACCCGACCAAGTTGTTGACAGTCTGACTGACTGATTTCTCATATTTCCCAAGCCAGACGTCAATGAATGAACGAACCGGTTCCACTCGAATTTCGTTTGCCCACTCTCTAATGCGTTCGTTGACTTGCCATCTGCTCAAATGTGTATCAATTTGCGTAATTTATTCAGTTATGCAGATTCACCTATCAACTATGCCAGTAAATGTTGATTTAATTGCAAGAAATATTTACCGTTGGATTTTCTACATATGTCGCCTCGATGTCCAAATAAAATGTAGACAAATGTATAAATAAAACCAGAGCTGAGTTGAAAGAGTTTAGTATTTTTGCACAAGTTTTGGTCCATGATGCAGCATTCAGTGGCCAGATTTTTGGGTCTGCTTATTTGGTTAAGCCTTTGGCTTGGCTCTGAAGCAGCAGGTGAGTTCTACCAGAGTCACGGATTTGTTTGAAAGTATACAAAAGTCTTTTGTGATTTTTTGTAGCCCTTTCGAAACAGAGCGACAAGTCAGAGTCGGATCAGCTGGTTCGAGTGTATAGCATCAATGAAGAACAATATAACCGCATGCTTCAGCTAACCAAAGGCAAAAATGTTATCTCCGAGGCGCGTCTGATCAATGGAGGTTTCGCCACGGTAAGCGAAAGTCTCAGCTCTGGCTGGCATTCATTGCTGCGCGTTGTGGGCTTGACCACCATCAGTCGATCCAATGAGGAGTCGAAAATTGATTTTGAGAGTCAGCCTCTGTGTGTGATCAAGACTAGAGAAGATGAATACGACAGCATCCAGCGCAGCTCTGGCAAGGATATTGAGGGTGTAGAAGGTGAGCAAGAGGAGGCCATCAACTGCATTGTGGTGCTGAAGAAGCAACTGGAACAGGAGCTGCCTAATGAAAATTTTGCTCCCTATTGGTACTCAACGGAAGCACCTCTAGCGTTTACGGAAGTAGAGACTAGTGAGATAGCTACTCCACCTAAGGTAGTCAAAGTGATGGAAAAGATGCCAGAGAAGAAGGAGCAGGTCACAGCGTCACCAACTATGGTAAAAGCTCCACTCAAGTCTAAGAAGGTCACTCAGCAGTCGAAGAACAAACTCAAGAACAGTCACACCAGGCTTAATAACCCTGCCGTTGCTTCATCTCGTCAATATGGCTCACCGTACGGACTTCCACAATATGGCAGTCCCTCTCCTTATGGTTATGGTTATGGTGGTGGTGCATATAATCCATACGGTTCTTCACCTTATGGTCACTCGCCTTATGGTCCTTATGCCCAGCAAGGGTATGGCCAACAGCTACCCTTTTATCCTCAGCAGTATTATGGTAGCCCTCCAGCTTATCCCTATGGACCCTATTCGCATTTTGATCAATCCCAAGCGGGAGTATTGGAAACAGATGATGACGATGACGATTCTTCTGAAGTGACTGCAACATACGAATTGGATGTCGATGAGGATGAAGATGATTGGAGACATAACCATTAATAGTTTTTAATAAAATTTATGTTTAAAAAATTGAAAATGTTTACTATTTTAATTGTCAACAGCAAGTAAGCTAGACTAGGAATTCTATTGGAACTAGCCTTTATCTATCAAGCTGTGAGCTTTTAGTACCTGCAATGAAGAGCATTACTTTATGCAGTTCGTATGGTACCATATTTAAAAGTTATTAGATATTTACAAGTCTTACATTCGTGATTGACCGAATTTATTAGTGAAGAATGTTTAGGAAGAACCTTATCATAGGTTGTTAAGGTTTTAGGAAGTCTTGACGACGGTGGAATACTAAAAGAAGTTATCAGAAGCACATTCTCATAGCCATTTTTTTTTATTTTTGGGATGCAAACAGCTCGAGAATACGGATAGGTGCGTTTTTGTCGTTTACAGACATTTTTAACCCAGGGTTCGGTTTATAACTTGGTTTTTAAAGCTAGTCGAACCGTGGTTTTGGTTCAGTTCAGTTGGTCACACTTAATTTATTATGAAAGTGTAGTTTTACAACAACGAGAAATACCTTGGCTTTGTAAAACTTGAGAGTACGTTATGTTATATGGACGTTGACGTACAATGCACAGTACGTTCAAGTGGCCCTTGCGACACCAAGCCGAAGACTGTTACGCGCGAACCCCAGTAATATTTTGGTCTTTACGTCATCTGATTTGTAAGGGGTAAAGAATCCCAAATGGTCATTCGAGCCGGATGTTCAGAAAACAACGTTTTGTAGATGGGCAAGGAATCCCAATAGCAAAATGTCTTGTTCCAGTTATGTACACTTGTTTATAGAGCTGGCAAACTATCGATAGTGGCGCCATTCGATATTTTCGATAGTTTTTGAGAAAAGATTCGATACTATCGATAGTATCGTCAGAATTTTCTTTTCTTTTAATAAGCCTATTTAACTTCAATTTCAAATTAATCATTTTATTGATAGTGTTCTTCACTTTAAAATATTTCATCTTTTAACAAAAATAAACAAAAAACTTAAAAACTATAAAACAAAATCAAACTACTTTTAGAAACCTACATGTTGCTTTAAACGAAACCCAACGATTACTTATAATTAATCCAGTCTTTCTAAATTTTGTGGTATTTTTCGTGACATCTTTCAGACTACCATCGATGTGCTGAAAATATAGAAATGTCCCTTGTCATTGCACTGAATACCCATTCTTATAACATTTGTATCTCATATCATTCATATCATACAGGGTGGGGCAACATAACTCCCGTATTTCGTAACACAATAAAACAAAAAGTACTAAAGATATTGGTTTACTTTTTTTTTAGTTGTAGGAAATACCTTAAAGTTTTTTTTACATGGTTTTAAAAATTGAACGAAGCGATTACGGGTGTTTCGCATCACAATTTCCAACATGACGAGCGGAATGTTGGCCACTTCCTCTCGAATGTTCGTCTTCAGGTCTTTAAGAGTCCGGGGACGGTTGCTGAAGACCCGGGACTTCAGGTAACCCCACATAAAGAAGTCGCAAGGGGTTAAATCTGGCGATCATGGCGGCCACTCCAAATCGCCTCTGAGAGAGATCAGTCGTCCTTGGAAGTGCTCCCTCAACAAAGCCATCCTGTGCCATGGCCAACTTGTACGGATGAAGATCGTGGAGAATTCGCCTTACAGTACGCGCAGACAATCCAAGGGCCGCTGCATGCTTGCGAGCAGAACGCTGCGGTGATGGAGAATTGATTGTCTCACGGCCTCGACGTTACACGAAAACAGTTGACCCAACCAACAATTGATTTCCCGTCTGGAACAGGGGCCAAGGGCGCGAGATGAAAATGATTTCGGAAGGCCCGCTGCGTTGCGATCACTGAGCGACCGTTGGATAAATAGGCCTCTACGGCAAATGCTCTTTGCTCCACCGCATGATCACGCCTGACTGGGAGGTAACAAATCTTTAAGACCCCACCTTTCGAATGAGACCACGCCCAGCCCTCCAGGTTATCGTTGAGCGGAATGACGCTCATTTCAGATACGGGAGTTATGTTGTATCTTCCAATAGTTAAGCGGATCTGTATCCTCAGTAGAATGTTTCATTGAAAAATATTGGCGGAGCTCAAGAACTTCTCAATGCTCAGAGCCGCCAACACCAATGAAAGTTGAACTGAAATGAATTGGTCACTGCAATTTTGTTGCGTTTTAATTTTTTTTTTAATTTTGCTAAAACAGATTTTAGCTGTCAAGCCGCGAACTATCTGCGAAGGATAGTGATGTGAAACTTACAGGAATGCTCGTAAAAAACTATCGATAGTGTAAAAAAAATTTCGATAGTGACGATAGTGGCAAAGATTTGATACATCGCGATGTATGCGACCGACGCATCGATAGTTTGCCAGCTCTACTTGTTTATGGGGTTGCCGCTAACACAATTCAAAAGCTTCTAACGTTGGTTTCACGGGTCCATACAACAAATTTTTGTTAAATTTGACTTCTTTACTAAGGGTGAGTACTGAGAACGTTCGAATTTTCCTTTTGCTGTCAAATTCCATATAAAAAAACTACTTAAAAAATTTTTCCTTGCCTGATTTTGTTGTTTGAAACTCAAAAACAAAGCGATACACAAAAGTATTTTGAAAATTGTCACTAGAGCTGGCTCGGCTGTTGTGGGTGGTGTGCATTCTGCGGTCGAAGCGTATTCTTTTGTTCCTCCTTCACGCGAAAAAGGAATATCTAGTAAATTTCTTGAAGGAAAATTCGAACGTTATCAGTACTCACCTTTAGGACCGTTTTGAAATCTTTCACATAGCACTATCTGTCACATAAACCAACACATAACTGAGTAAACTGTGAGTTTATCTGACACATAGCTGCTATCTAGAAGATTTGAAATCGGCCCTTAATAGTATAACAATTAGCCAGAGGTATTCTATCATCAAGCTCATCGCTAAAATTAACCGAACCGAACCGTTTACTTTTGTAGGGAGAGGACCAGAGCCAAGTAAAATACGTGTGTCTGCTTTGCGCGTCACTCTTAGAATACCGCTCGCCGCCTTTATTGCTGCTCGTCAGAGCGATTGAGAGAGAGCATCGTACAGTTGCTTAAATCTACTTAAAGTTATATTGCACAGTGGGTCTTATATGCTATTTATTACTACACTTTCAAGGTTTTTGTTTCGGTTCTCCACTTTCGTAAGTTATGCCTTATTTACTCCAGGTTGAGGTGAAAGATTTGCTCGTTGATGAGTATAAAGGGTCGTTTTCTAAGAAAACAGAGGAAGAGAGAGAGATATGTTGAGAGCAGGTGATAAAGATCATTATCAGTTGAGCATCTAGGCCAGATTGAAGGTAAATAGTTTATATTTTGACAAGGAGGAACAGATAAGTTAAGAAAGAGCAGTTAAGTTGGGTTTGATTCCGCTCGTCCCTTGATTTTGCTAATCTAAGTAGTACTCATAAGTCCTAGTTCGATAAGTAGCTTTATAGAAAATGTTAGCGATAGTTCAGAGACATTAAAGTCTTTTGCAAATGAAAAGTACAAGAAGAAACTCGAATTTGTTCACTCCCCGAATCACCTTTTCTAACCCCTAGTGCGATTTTACACAGCAGCATCCCATATACCCTTCTACAATCAGTTCAGTACCAATTTTCATTGGTCCTTCGAGCCGGATTTCTATTTAACTGGTTTTAGAATTAACTTTTGAAGAAGATCAATAAGCCAAAGCTTGCTGAATTAGGGGAAGGGGCCTTACTTAAGCCCAGATGGACATAACGATTGAATTGCTTAAAAGACAACGTACGAAATCATAGATTGTATTCCAAATCTGTTTAGAAAGGCTCTTTTATTATTTTTTGATCGATATTATAAAAAAAGTGGACCCTTGTCGCACTAGGAAGTAAGGATAATAAACTTTAAACTTGAAACTTTTAAGAGAAACATATCCCGAAATTTATAAGCGGGGTTAAGTTTTGCTTGTTGAAAGACAACCGTGAGATATTGGTTTTTATTTAAAATCTTTATTGGTTTAAGGTCCGTTTTTAATTGGGAAGAGATCAGGAAATCCGAGTAAATCAGCAAATCCTCGAAGAAGTTCAAGTGAAACTAACTGATTGGCAAACCAAAGTTCGATGAGTAGAAGTCTTGGGAAAGTTTTATTAAATCGCTATTGCCATTTTATCCCAATAAGCTTCGAAGCGGTATAAAGGCTTGGTTAGCTACTCTTCTTTAAGGCTTATTAAATGACATAAATTTATTATCCCCACAGCTTCATTCAAATATATGCTTTCCCATAAGCATCCTCAGATTTCAAAGCAGCGCAAAAGTGATTCTATCATGTGAAGTTCGACATAAAAATTTATTTTCGCCGTTCTGAAATCAGCCCTTAAATATAATTATCACCTTTCTTATTTTCCCATAATCCTTACGTTTTTCTGTTAACTTTTATCTGATCAGTTTTAGGTTCATTTCGCTGCTTGTTCGTTTGTCTCGTTTTATCGATAAAATTCAATCAGCAAATTAGTTTAACAAAACTATTCATGTATTTTTGGCAAAAGCTACTTTAAACAGTCATTAAAATACCATGAGTGAGTCTGGGCTTGGTCAGAAACAGAACTGGGTCAGCTTATAAATTATGCACAAATGCCAATTTGGTCGCATTTGAATGAGAATGACCAAATGGGAGTTTGGTAGCAGCTCAACATCAACCCGATGATTACAAAGAAAGTCAATCTATATAAGTCAATGGACAGCGCTATGCCAAGTTATTCGTAAACGGAATGAAGATCTTTCTAGTTCTGGTAGTGATCGCGCTTAGCTGGGTGTCCACGCAGGCTGGTGAGTCTTTGGAAGGAAAAACTTTGATTTGTGTGGTAATCTATTTGATTTTTGTAGGCACTGGGGCTCCTCAGTTGGTGCGTTTGCATCAGGTAACGCGTGAGGAGTACAATGAGCTCCTGCGGTTGACCAATGCACAGTCGGAGGTGCCAGAGGGTCGTCTAATAAGCAGTTCAATAGCTGGCCTTAAGGGTTTGGCATCGGGCTTTACCGCGGGCAGTTTTATACCCTCGATCTTTGGCTCGGGTACTAAAACCACAAACACCAAGAAGGGCTATCCCCTGTGCGTGATATCGGCCAATAGTTTGGATGTGGACGATTTTACTGAAGTTAATAAAGGACGTAGCTTAAGTGTCAGCTATGAACCCAATGATGACACGAGTTCGAATGATAATGCAGGCACCTCCACAGGTGCACACAAAGGTAGCAGTAGTAGCACTAACGGCGGTACCAGCACTGACAATACTGATGGTGACGATACAGCTGCAGTAAATTGCATTTTGGTTGTGAAGAAGGCTGAATCCGATGCAGTAGTGCGTCCCAGTTCACTTATTGGTTCAGGAACAACTTCAGGAACTAGCCCGGCAAGACCTTCTGGTACTTCCAGTGGTGCCAGTTTGCCAAGCAGTGCTTTTAATGGACCATTTTTACCACCACCACCTCAGTTCATTCCTCCCTACACTAACCCCTATGCCCAGTACAATCCCTACGGGCCTTATGGGTTCGATCCTTATCAGCAATTCGATGACTACGAAGGCCGTTCGTTGGATGCTCCCCAGGATGTGAGCCATGTAATCGATGCCTACAATAGTTATTATGGATATCCCGACTATCAGGTGTCCCCCTACCGCAAGCGTTCACGTTCGAACCAAGAAGTGTCCGCATATCAGCCAGCTAGCTATCCACAGCTAGATTATGCATCCAACTATCCAAAAGTACTGCGTAACTATGGTTTGACTCATCCAGCTCCAGTGTATGTTAAGTCACCGCAGTTCGATAAGGAAGCTTAAGATATTCTTGTAGAATTAAATTATAGAAAATAAAATGAAAACGTTTTAAAACAACAAAAAAAGTTAAACCATTGTTCTTTTCTCAAGTGCATCTGGTACTACATGCATATTTAAAGTCCCATCTCTCATCAATTTTATGGTCACGATTTGGCCATGGACTCGCTCTCTCTCTAAATTGTCATCCCACGCCACTTGGCAAGTATTTTTGGCAATTTCAGTTAGACACTCTCTTGTGTAGTGTGCCCTGAGCAATTTGGTTACATTCAACGCCTCATCCGCTTTTTGGCCCAAGTCCGAAGTGGCCTACAGCATACATCGCCCATCATCCAACTCCAACTGCAGGCGCTGTCTCTGTCTGATGTGTGTCGTTGGATAAACTATGTAGAGTCCTTGAAAAACATGAAAGCCATACAAGCGGAATGCCAGCGGCTAAAAAAGTTAACAGTTGACATAGTTTAGAGTTGGGTGGAACGGTGGGTTCAGCAGCCGCCAGCACCAGCTCTTGTATGGGGAATGAATGGATGTCTTAATGGGAGTGTGCAGCGTGTTGTAGTTGTTGTTGTTGTGGGTGGGAAGGGGAAATTGGTGCCAAACTAAATGAATTTAATTGCCGCTGGATATGAAAGTAATTATTTTGCAGTACATAGAACGAGTGAGCGAGAGGCCAAAGGCGACGACTGTCTCTTTTTGTCTATCTGTGTGTGTGTGTGTGTGTTTGTGCCACCATCGATGCACTTGCACTTAACAGCAAACGGGCGTAGGCGTTCAAATCGCCACGCCCACTTTCACTGCAACTGGAAAAATTGCCCCGCGGATATTTTGAGTTGTTCTTTAATTTATTCTCTTTTATGTGTGTGCGTGTGCCTCGTCGTCATCGTCCTTGCTTGTGTTCCATTGTATCCATAGTTTGCAGAGGTTCTACAAAAGGCAACGATGTGTTCTGCAGTTGTTGTTGTCACTATCTCTGCTCACCGAGGGTGTGGGTGTGTGCGTGTGGTGGTGCTGTGTAATGCCGCTTGTTTACATGTTGCCGGGCTGTGTTTTGTTGCCTAGATCAACTTTTTCTCTCGCCGTTGCTGCTGCTGTTGTTGTTGCATTGTTAGTGGCAGGACCTTGTAACACTTTCGATCACACACATACCCAGGCAAATGAACGAAGCGAAGCAACATGGCCATTCATTTTTAAGTCCAATTAAAAAAAAATACGATTTTGATTTGCTGTGTTGTTGCTGCGGTTGTGCACGATTTCCATTCTCCAGTCTAGATTGATACTTAGAGCTACTCACGTGTACTTGCAGCTTACATTGAGTAATTTGTGTTTTCTTTTTTCTTAATTACAAATGTTTTATGTAAAGAAGTAGAAGAAGCTGTTGCCTTAAGAGTTTGCTGAGACAATGGACAACTTTAACGAAAATAGCAGAGCTAATAAGCTCTTGAAAAAAATCTATTCGTTCTGGAATTTTCAAGAATTTCGCTTTTAAAATCGAGCTAAATTCATTCTCAGTTGAGTGTTTTTAAGCGAGGGGAGTGTGGTAAGGAAACTGAGAGAGAAGAGCAAGCACATTCGAGAGAATACATTGCTTTGAGTCCGCTCTCAGTTTCGTTTTTTATAGAAAAGGGTTGTGTGGGGATTTTTGCACTCATGTTGCTTTGGAATTCCCAAGCAGTTATGACATTGCTGGCATGGAGAGACGGCTTTTGGACGACGTTCAGGTAGAAAAATCAAGTATCTAATCAAGTAGAAAAATAGGGGAAAGTTAACTTCGGCTCGGCCGAAGTTTTGTATACCCTTGCAGTTGGTTTTTCTAAATAACACTACTTTTCTGACCTTACTTTTCTACGGGAGCTATACATATAGATGTCTGACTTCGACAAACAATCTTTGTGCAATCATGAAAAAGCATTAACAAACTGTTAAATACGAAATTTGGCAGGCGAGCTCCATTAAAAACAAAAAAGTTTTTCTCACTAGAACTTCTTTTTCGACCGATCGTTTCTATGGCAGCTATATGCTATAGTCATCCGATTTTGACCAAATTTTGTAGAATCGTGTGGGAGCAAATAAAACAAATGCATGCCAATTTTGAGGACATTTCCATGGAAAACATAAAAGTTTTTCAAACTAAGACTACTTTTCTGACTATAGTTTTCTATGACAGCTATACTATATAAGATGTCCGATTTCACCCAAATTTGATGGAATCATGGAAAAGCATAGTAAACAAAGAAATACGAAGTTTGGAGGCGTTTCAATTGACAACAAAAAAAGTTTTTCTCACTAAAACTAGTGACCAGATTTCTGCCAGTCCAAGATGCGCCAAAATGAAGAGATGAGTGCGACCCGGAGAACGCCGCCTTCAAGATTGTCGTAGTTTGGTGGCTCGCTTACAGTGTGTGCCGTTGCTCCGTCCTGTTGGAACCACATGTACCTCCAATCCTAATTCGTCCAATTGCGGTAGAAAAACCCGGTTAACATGAACCTATAACGCGCACCGTCCACTGTTGTCGTTTGACCAGCGGCGTTCTCGAAAAAATGGCCCGATGACTCCTCCAGCGTGAACAGCGCACCATGCAGTCACTTTGAGCGGGTGCTACTAGCTCGTGGTGACGAAAGTTTTGTTTGTTCACGTACCCGCTGAAAAAATCGTCCATTTCGTCTCGAGATTGAGGATGGCTTGGGCGAAAGTTACATCGTTTGGCGGTCGACAGGCAGCTAGTGATGCACGGACTGGACTTTGTACCGGAACATGCGCAGGTCTTTGACCAAAATTCACCCGTAGGCACGACCCGCTATGGCTACTTCGAGGCACGGCGATCGATGTTTCCGGCGACAGCTCGACATCCTGGAACAGCGGCGATATCTTCGGCCGAACGGGGCGCTCCGGGGCCGTCAATTTTGGCAACGTCTCGTGGAACCCCATACTTTCAAGGTTGGTGGCCAAACGGCGCTTCGCAGTCGGTGAAGGCCCGGGCCGCGCTGCGCCAACACCACAGATGAAGAGTTACGGAAAATAGACACGATTATTCCGCGTTCTTAGGGAGTATATCGAAGTTGCTTACTTAGTATTCTACATCTGTTGATACGTCCACAAATGTCAAAACAGATTTGACTCTTGACGGCTATTTGTAAAAATAACAAGAGCATCTTCCAAT
>JAEIFV010001187.1:0-81201 GCA_018904265.1 Lordiphosa collinella
GGTGTGCCGAACTAAATGCTTATTAATTATGAGGCTGCATAGCTGCAGGCAGCCCAAAAACTTTTTTCCCCAACCGAAAAGTAATTAACTTAATATCGTTGTAAAAACTTTGGGCGAAACACACATAAAACTGCGAAGAGAGTGAGAAATAAGTCGTAAACAAATGGAGCCGAGAACTGCAATAATTTTTGGCATTTTATCGTTGAAGAGCAAGTCAAACAGTTGTAATTCCAATTGATAGGGAGGAAAATGCCATAAAAAGTTTATGTTTAATGCCAGTCGCTGCTATCAGATGTGAAAACGCTTCAACACATTAAATAAAATATGCAGAATTCAAATGGTCAAAAGATTTTGGTCCAAACTGTCAACATCAATGTCAGGTGGAGGGAGGGTGGAAGCGCAGCAGTTGCTGCAATTGATTCACACAGCGAACTTCCGCCGGCCTGGCCAAATAGACATACAGACAGGCTGACACTGGAAGCCAACAAGCAAACAAAAAGTTTACGCTTCATGGCACAAATTGAATAAATCATTTGACGTCGGCAAACTACGTGAGATGAGCGGGGGCAGGCGGGTGATGCGGGGGCTCCCGAGTTCACATAATTGTTGCGCGAAATTGCCCAAAAATAAAAGCCAGAGCTACAGAATTTCCCAAACGTTTGATAATTAAAAATTGATCAATTAAAATGTTCATTCGTGCTTAAGCCAAGTGACTGACTTAGTTGAGAGTCGCATTCCAGCGAATTTGAATTATTAAAGAACAAGTGGAAATTCCTCTTTTTAAGTTAATTGTTAAATTCCATCGCACTTAGAGGAAAAAACACTAGAACAAATCCATTTGCTGGGATCTTTAAATTCTGCGCTTGTTCATATGGTTTGGTTCAGGTGAACAGTGGCTAACACCTGAGTTGCTGGCACAGCTATTATACTTAGTTAATTACGAAATTTGGAGGCGATCCCATTTAAAACAAAAAAGTTTTTCTCACCACATTAAGTATATATATTCTTGATCAGCATGATGAGCTGAGTTGATTTAGCCTTGTCCGTATGTCCGTCCGTCTGTCCGTCTGTTTCTATGCTATCTCCTCCGTCAGCTTAAAGCAGTGGCCGGCAGCTTGCTTTCTCGCGTATATAGGAAAATTCTCAAAGCAGCGCTGCTCAAAGCGCCGCTGCGTTGCTTGCTTTCCTACGCCGCGACGCAGTCGTTGCTACTGAAATTGAGAGCAATTTTTGAGCTGCTCTCACACACACCAATGCATTGCAATGCAAAAATGTAAATGTATTTTTTGCCTCCCTCTGGCTTAAAGCTATCCTCACCAAACTTTGCACGAAGTCTTTTGGTACAAATACGCTGCACATTTGTTGTTAGCTCTAGTGAGAACAACCTTTTTTGTTTTTAATGAAAATGTTAGTTTTATTGGCATATTCTTATTTTAAATACTTTAACACATTTCTACAAAGTTTTATCAATATCGGATGACTATAGCATATAGCTGCAGTATGAATGATCGGTCAAAAAAGAAGTTCTAGTTTTAGTTTCTAGTTTCAGTTTTTGTCTTAATTGGTATAGTATAGCTCCCATAGAAAAGTAAGGATCGAAAAGTAGTCTTATTTGGAAAAACAAACTGCAAGGGTATAAAAAACTTCGGCCGAGCCGAAGTTAACTTTCCCCTATTTTTATACGCTGAATTTGGAGGGTGAAAGCACTTATAACTGTGTCAAAAAAGAGTCCGATTAGACTTAAAAATCTTCCACATTAAGTGTGACCGTTTTCATGGAAAAAATTGCTCATTCTGGACTCCTTTTTGTGCACTTTTTGACGGTGAATACTCATAAAAAAAAGATTCAGAAAACGCGCGTATTGCTTGCTGGGAGCAATCATGTCCGATTAAGGGGGGATTCTCCATGTCGAGGCTGTTTTTTGAACCTATTTAAAAAAATCTTATTTCAAAACACAAAGAGTTTTTCCAATACTGTTTTTTTTTTTATTTTTTTAGAAATAGATCAAAGTAAACTAAAAAAAATGTTTCTGCTTCGATAAGAGGGCTGCTAAAAAGTTCTCGGCCGTCAAATTGGGGTGTCCAACCAACGGTGAACATTGAAAAAGAAAATCGATTTTGGGCCCTTTCTTTTGTAGTTAAGAGTAAAAAAAAAATATTAAAAAATTTTTGAAAATTACGGTTGAGTTTTAGACCAAAATGGTGACAACTCTGCGTCGATTGCATTTCGTTTCATCAAAATCGTTTCAGTGTAACTGGAGATATCATGGCCGATAGTTCGAAAAACGTGGTTTCGAGATAAATGAGTTTAAAGCTTGCATTTGCTTGGCAAATTGGATCACCTTGGGTCATTAAAAGGGCTATATCATCTAAAGTGTTTCGAATTTCAAAAATTCTTTTAAGGATGATATTATCAAATATCCAGGCTATACAAAAATGAAAAGAAAAAAATCGAAAACAAATTTTTGCACATGGAGAGTCCCCCCCTAAAAGAAGACTCGAAAATGACTTATGCATTTGCACCAGAGATTTGCATGAGTGCACCGCAACTGCAAGTGCACTGCATAAGTACTTGATATTTTCGCACTCGGATATCCCGACTACTCCAATAAAATGTATACAATAGTATTTCTACTCGCGTCATTTTTGCGTCTCGCACTTAAGTGCCGAAAACACTCGCGCCACTCGTGTAGCGTATAGGAAATACTCATACAAACAGGGAAAAATTTGAGTGTGAAATTATCCACCAACAATTCAAGCAACGCATTTTCTATCTATCGCTTTCTCACTTAAGTATTTTTTTACTCATGCTTGCCTCTTGTGGAATTTTTTTTAATGGTGACCTTGTGTGTCTGCTCTCTGATATGTCTTCGGCTTCGGCATCCCTGCTTTGACGTCGACGTCAGCAGAACCGACCTATGTTTCTTATGAAAATATTTTAGAATTTTAAAATAAGGGACTTGGACCGTCGTTCGTTGAAAAGACTTACACATGTTTATTATTCTTATACCACAAGCAATATTTTTGTATGGATCTTTAATAAATTTATTCATATACTTAAGTCGGATATGTCTTTCCCTACCCTGAGTAGGCAAACGTGACGCGTGCTTTAGAAACCAACAAATGCGAAGAGCAATACTCAAGTAATACTTAAGTATTGGTAGAATGTGTGCTGAAAACACCGAGTATTTTGCGTATTCCTCTTTGCTGTGTGAGTAAAATTGGTTTGTAACCGCCCACTCAAAGACGAAAGCATCGTGACACCCGCTCAAAACTGAGACCAGTCACTGAAATACTAGTAAGATATGAGTGAGTATATCAACTGACTTCATATTTTGAGTGAAAAATCATACCCGACGCATTTACAACAAGTATACACGAGTCAAGAAAACAGGCACTCTTGCAGATCTCTGATATGCACAAAATGCGATTTATTGAAAACCGTTCCAAAAAAGACTCGCAAATAAGTCGAAACTGATGAGAAGAATGTGTTAGTCGCGGCTAGGGTACCATTTTCTGCCGACATAAGTGTCATTTATGATCAGAATGACTCGAATGTGATTAAAAATTTCAAAAATTGTTTGGTGGGTTGAGGAACAGACACATGCCAGCTCTTTTATAACATAAGTAAAATTAGATAAGATGTTAACAAATATAAGGATTTAGTTCTACTTTAACTAGTGAACAACGTTTGTATAAATTGTTTGAAAGCAGCTGCAGTTTGAATTAAATTTGCATATTTAATGTACTTCAATCAAACCTATAATTATTGTATTACAATCTGTTCCAGTTTAGATTCGGTATGAGCTTCCGATAAAAGTCGTAAACTCCAACTCTTAACTCTTTATTTTATTTTGTTTATTTTTCTGATTTATTATAAGATGTTAATAAATGGGTTAATAAGGTTTTTGTTAAAGAAATATTATCAAATAATACTGTGCCATGGCTGTTGCTCCAACTAGATGACAACCAGCGTAGTTGACGTTGTTGTTCAGTGAAAACTGTGTTCCAAGTCTGTTGTTCTTATTGTTATTGTCGTTGTCATTGTAACAATTTTTATGGTTAGTACGTTTTTATTTGCACAGATTTAGTATTTGTGTTGTTTTTTTTTTTTGTGTTTTAGTTGTTTCAGTTTCAATTGGATGACGCATTTAGCAATTTCAAGTTCAAATCACTTTTTATGGTTTTTTATGTAATCACGTAAACGTAATTTACATATATTTCGGTGTGAAAATCGAGTGGGAAAAGAAACCAGGTTTAAGCTAACGGCGCCGCCAACAACTGGCCACTGGCACTCTTACCTACATTCAATCTGTGAACGATTTTAGCTTAAGAAGTTCTTTGTGGTTTTCTGGTCAGTTGGCCTGGGCCTGGCTGTTTGACTGGTTCCACCAGTTTCCGTTTGAATTTCATTTTCGTTTTCGTTTCTTTTGAGACCAAAGAAGATTGCGAGACTGTCGACTGGCGACATAAAAAAAAAAATACCATTTATTGATGTGATAATCTAAAGATCAAGGTCTTCCTTTTGCCATTTCAATAAACATTTTTTCGTCTGTGTGTACAATCTTTGACGTAGCATTCTGCGTGATACAAAACTAGAATTTTTTGCTCTTTTTTTTTTTTGTTTGGTAGGGCAGAAGAGTGCGGATTAGCTGTAGCAAAATCAAAACAGGAAGTTGAGAAAAAATATATATGAAAATAAAAGAGAGAGTGGAGCAGACAAAGTGAAACATAAGCTGAGGATTGAGAGCAGTCAACTGGGAGACTGAGACTGAGTTATGTAAAGCAGATGCACAACTAATGAGAGCACCAGGGAAAATAGGGAAAGCAGGGAAAACAGCGTGAGCAAAGCCTGCAAATGCAATTGAAATGCAACTGTTTGGGCAAGTTACTAAGCAAAGAAAGTAGAGGGATTTGTATAGGAAAAAAAGGAACAGGGCAAAAGGCTTTAGAGTGATAAGTGTTGGCAAATCCAAGCACAGCCTTTGGGTAAACAAAAGAACATCGTAAACCTTAAGCCGCTATTTGACTAAAAGTTTATACAATTTCTTTAAAAAAGTTCTCAAAATTTCAAGTTATTTTGAATTGTCAAACGAAGGGTTAAATATGTCACAGTTCCATAAATAAACTGAAGAACCAGCCGCATCAGCAATAACAGCAACAGCTTCCACGTTTTGACTGCTGCTGATAAGCAACAAAAAAAAAAAAAAGTTTCAACAAAAAAATTATAACAAGAAAAGGGAAAACAAAACTCAAGCCGAAGAGGGCGTCAAAGTTGACGCTTATCTGTGCGCCTCATTTGCCAAAACAACAAAAGCCCCTCGCCATCAATTTCAAAGAGGCCTCTGCCAAAAGATTCTAGTGTTCACTCACGCTGCCAAAAGAAAAGCCAAAGTTCACTCAACTTTCAACTTGTAATTTGTCATTGTGCCAGGCGGCTGGCAGGCAAACTGAAAGCGACACCCGGGCAGCTGTTTGGCCCACCAAGTGGCCGCCACATCACACAGAGAAATAAATATGAAAATCATTTGCAGCAGTGGCAGTCGATTCTACCAGCTGCTGCTCCTGCGGCTACTGCAACGATGCGTATACGCAATTAAATTTATGTGCTTAATGCAAATGCTTTGACTGTCGCATTTTTGTGGAGAAAAATGGATAACGAATGCGACATCAATGTGGGTGGTGATTAATTTGCGTATTGTTCTTTAAGGCCATCATATTTCAAGTCATTTTATTTTCACAGACAGGCAGTCAGTGTCGTCGTGAGCATTGCCAAGTAAACTTTCTGATTCAGTTCGATGGCAGGCAAAAAAGTACATAAAGGATTTGTGGTAAAGTTTGACCTAGCAAGTAGACAGAAAGGGAAAAGTTTTTCGTCTTAAAATTAGTGGCATGAAATGTGGCTACAAAATAGCAATTTAATTTAAAGTGTTATTCTAGGGATGAATGACAAAGGTATATAGAATTGCTCTGCCATTGAGTGAACGATGTGAGTTGGGGCCTCAAGCTAAGGAAAAGCAGTTGGAGGCAAAAATGAGAGACTTTGGAAATACTAATGACCCAGTTTCTAGAAATTATCAGGCCTGCTATCGTTTCCGAATTCCATTGATTGGAATTGGTTTGAGTTTTGATTTCCAAGAAACGATTGAAGAAATTTAAATTTTTTTTTTTTTCTGGGGGGGGGTTCCAGAGGTAACGCGTTAATGACGCGAGTTTTTGGATCTAGACTTCAGATTCTGGCAACAGTTGCTCCCACCCACTTTCCGGGAAATGCCAACAGTTTCCCGTCAGCTATTGACTTTGCGGTCTATTTGGGAATTCCTTGCAGCCATCTTTTCATTTCGAAATGCGCAGAGTTATCCTCTGATCACATCCCTTTACTAGTGTATTTTTGTGTAGCTGCTTACACGGTGGCTAACAAGCCCAGGCTTCTACCAAGGGGCTCAGATATAAGACGACTTAGGATTGACTCCCCTGATAGGATTGATACCTTTGCAAGTAGCTTTTTCGACTAAATCCATCTTGCTGCTGGTCCTATTGTTAGGACCTCACGTGTGCCTCCATCCTCCTGGTCCAGTTCTAAGCCTGAAATTGTTGCTTTGGTGAGACGCAAACGCTCATTGCGGCGCATCTGAATGAGGAGGCGACACCCTCTTGATCTTGCTAGATGGAAGACTGCCACAGCGGAACTAAGGAGTGTCCTGCGCACTGCAAAATCAGAACTTTTTGTGAAGAAGCTTCTCACCATTGACCCAGACTAAAACCATGGCTTTGTATTATGAATATGAACCCGAAACCTAAAACGCCAGCCTCTCCACAGAAACCCGCTCCGTTGCAATGACGGCACTTGAGTTCGTTTTGATGACGCAATTGCGGATGCTTTTGCTCGTGTTCTGGAGAATAGATTCACGCCGTTTATTTTTTCTACCAGCCACGAAGAGCAGATCACCATATCGCGATTTAGTTTCCCATTTTTTCTCCCCCCCCACTATCCCTCCAATAAAGGTTTTTTGAGCAACTTTTTTTCGACTTTTTTTTGCATTTATTTATAGCTTGTTTCGCTTGGAAAACTCGAATTAGTTTAGGAGATATAGTCCTTTTAGTGACCCAATGTGACCTAAATTCCCAAGCAACGCAAAACTTAAGGGGGTCTTCTCATTGGTTTTTTAAACCCTCGTATTTTGACCTATGCGTTAAGTTTTCTCCGGTTCTACCGGACCGATTTTGATGAAATAAAATTAAATCGACGGAGAATTGTCAGCTCTTTAAAACGTATTTAAACATTTTTTTTTTTTTTCCAAAAATTACTTCAAACTTTAAACGCGTTTATCTCGAAACCACGTTTTTCGAACTGGCGGCCATGATATCTCCAGTTCAACTGAACCGATTTTCATGAAACAAAGTGGAATCGACGCAGAATTGTCACCATTTTCGGCTGAACCTCGACCATAATTTTTAAAAATTTTTTTACTATTTTTTTTTACACTAAACTACAAAAAAAGCCCGAAATTGAAATTTTTTTTGAATGGCCGCCATTTTGTTAAAAAAATCACAAAATTAAGTTTGAGGTTCAGCCGAGAATTACATCTATACTGATTATAACCCCGTTTTTTTCATTTCGGACGCTCCGGAGACCCGGAATCGTGGCCGCCGTGACGACACCTTTTTTTTCACCACCAACTTTGAAGTCTCATTACTTTTTGAACAGCCCTCGTATCGAGGCAAAAATTTTTTTTATTTACTTTTGAACCTTTTGTAATACAAAATAAAAAAGTTTTCAATTATTCTTTGCGTTTTCAAATAAGAATTTTTTAAGTGGAAGCCCCCTTAATGAGGAAGAGATCGAAGTACAGATAAGGCGATTAAAGCCTTGCAAAGCCCCTGGATGCTGTTGACGGAAAGGTAGTCAAATCACTCCCAAATTAGGCAATTTGTTTAACGCTGTTTTGGAAGTTGGTCACTGTCCAAGCCCTTGGAAACGTGCCTTGATGGTCATGGTACCGAAAAAGGGCAAGGACCCACATAATGTGGACTCTTATCGCCCTATTAGCCTCCTGCCTACCTTTTCTAAGATTTTTGGTCGACTTCTTCTAGCAAGGCTTTTGACTATTGACTCTTTTGAGTCTGCGCTGCAGTTCAG
The DNA here is from genome assembly GCA_018904265.1 of Lordiphosa collinella. Lineage (NCBI taxonomy): Eukaryota > Metazoa > Arthropoda > Insecta > Diptera > Drosophilidae > Lordiphosa > Lordiphosa collinella. The sequence continues at coordinate 8,140 of JAEIFV010001187.1, forward strand.
TCACCAGTTTGGATTTCGCAGCCGTCACAGTGCAGTAGAACAGGTTCACAGAATAGTTAATCATATCCTCGATTCATTTGAGAAAAGGAAATACTTTTCTGCAGTACGCTAAGGCTTCGATAGAGTCTGGCATGAGGGTTTGCTGTATAAATTGAAGCCGCTTCTCCCGGAGTGTCTGTAGAGACTTGTTGTCTCTTTTTTGACGGACAGAGCTTTCTCTGTTGAATTGTTGATTCAAGCTGGTGTCCCGCAAGGAAGTGTTCTTGGCCCTGTTTTGTACACAGTTTATACTGCTGATCTTCCATATCTTGATATCCGAGGTTCAGTTACTGCCACGTATGCCGATGACACTGTATTTTTGGCTTCAAGCAACAGTCGCAGATCTGCCTCTAGAAAAGCTCATGAATTTCTCGACGAATTTGAATGTTGGGCCTCACGATGGAATATAGATGTTAATGTGGAGAAGACGCAGCATGCTACTTTTACATTTCGTAGGGGCAATACTTCTGGACTCACTTTGGACGGAACTCGAATTGCCCACAAGGACACCATTACATATCTAGGCATCACACTGGACAGGAGGCTCACCTGCAGACCCCATGTTAGTCGTGTGTGTGTGTCTCTGCCTGCTTAAAACTCCGGCCTGTACAACCACCATTAAGAGAGTTGAGGTATGTGTAAGTAGGGCTCTTCGAAGAATTTTAAACGCACACCGGAATGAATGTAATACCACCATATTCCCGGATTTAGACATTCCCACTTTATGCGAAACCATAAAAATCGACTTGCCACAATTCTAACAAAGCCCATTCTTCGGTGTAGGCTGAACAGAATCCACCCAGCGGATTTGTGGATATTTGGACGTGAACCTCAAGGTCGCCTAGTTTAATTTGATTTATTGTAGAGTTGTTTCAGTATGAAAGCGTTCAAATGAATGCGAAGCATGCTTAAATAAAAAAATTAACACCTAGTGAAAATTTAAAATAAGAGCACCCAGTTGAGAACAATTTATCTTAAAAAACAATTTGAGTGATATAACTTTTTTTACATGTTCATATAAGTTCTTCCGACATGACTATACGGTTTTTGTTTGATAAAAGTAAAACGACCAAAATTTTGGTAAAATTCGACATTTTTTTAACGCCGCCATATTGTCGCAATTTTTATCTTTTTTTTTATCGACGTCATTTACAGACAATTTATTAGTTTAACGTTTTTGTCAGAATTGTCATCCAGGAGACGGCCGGAATCACGGCAGCAGTGAAGGAACTTCTTTTCGCGCAGTTGAGATCACTAACTTAAAAATTTATTTTTTCTTCAAAATATCCTATTAAACTTTGAAACTTATAACAGTCAAAATTTTGAAAATATTGTGTTTTAATCAAAACACTTTTCAAAAAGTTTTTTCTAAACTAAGAATACTTTTGGACCTTAGTTTTCTATGGGATCTATACAATATAGATGTCTGATTTCGACCAAACTTGGTGAAATCATGGAAAAGCACAACACACTGTTGATAACAAAATTTGGAGGTGATCCCATTTAAAACAAAAAAGTTTCTCTCACTAGAACTTCTTTTTCGACCGATCATTCATACTGCAGCTATATGCTATAGTCATCCGATCCGGCCGGTCCCGACAAATGTGCAGCGTATTTGTACCAAAAGACTTCGAGCAAAGTTTGGTGAGGATAGCTTTAAAACTGACGGAGGAGATTGCATAGAAACAGACAGACGGACTGACAGACGGACGGACAGACAGATGAAAATGAACTCAGCTCGTCATGCTGATCAAGGAATATATATGCTAATAGGAACGATCGGTCGAAAAACTTGACTTAGTGAGAAAAACTTTTTTGTTTTTAATGGAAACGCCTCCAAAGTACGTATTTCTTAGTTTACTATCCTTTTCCATGATATCACTAAGTTTGATCGAAATCGGATGACTATAGCATATAGCTGCCATAGGAACGATCGGTCGAAAAACTAGTTCTCTAGTGAGAAAAACTTTTTTGTTTTGAATGAAAACGTCCTTATTGTACACTTATTTTATTACTTTACACAATTCTACAAAGTTTGGTCAAAATCGATACTATAGCATTTACCCCTAGGAACGATCGGTCGAAAAACTATTCGGGGGAAAACTTTTTGTTTTTAATGAAAACCTTTTTATTGGCATACTCCTTATTTTATAGTTTAACACATTTCTACAAAGTTTTTTCAAAATCGGATGACTACTGCATATAGCTGCAGTATGAATGATCGGTCGAAAAAGAAGTTCTAGTAAGAAAAACTTTTTTGCTTTTCCATGATTTCACCAAGTTTGGTCGAAATCAGACATCTATATAGTATAGATACCATAGAAAAGTAAGGTCCAAAAAGTAGTTTTAGTTAGTAAAACTTTTTTGTTTTCAATGGAAGCAGCAAGGGTATACAAAACTTCGGCCGAGCCGAAGTTAACTTTCCCCTATTTTTGTTGATTGTTTTGTTCTCTGTTGTCTACTCCGCCGTAAGCTGGCTCAGGGTACCACACGACTACAGGTTCCAGGCTTAGATTTCAGTAGGGCTAGGTGTATATAACCTGATGCACTTCCCAACTCCTAATGAGTTCTTTTTGCAATGCCTACATCAATCTTTCTGTAAAGTTTGTTTCCTGAACCTTGTTATAATAACTTTGTAGAGATGCGTTCCTCTAAGAGAAAGTTATTTTGTATTTTCCTGTGAACAGCACCACTTGCTTCTTCTAAAGACAGTTCATTTGCTACCAAGAGCAGACTCTAAAAGGTCACTTATTGTTGTTAAGAACTTACCTGTTACCATTAGTCACATTACATCCCTGGAGTTCATTGGGAAACAGATTTCTCGTATGAAGCTGGAAACAACTGTTAAATTTGAATTTCTGTTTTCTTTTCCCTTAAACCAGCTCAAGTAAAACCGAAATTAACCCCATCAGTGCCGGATATGCACTTCTCTTTTCACATTTCCCTTTTGCATTTCTTAAATTCATTTTATTGAACTGACGAATGCAGATTAAACCAATTTTCTTTACTTTGGCTCAATAATTTTTCGTCTCGCACAGGATGTGGCTGCTCGGTGGAGTCTGTCATGTAATTTGCGACACAAACAGTTGTCCCCCTCCATATGTACCGACGATGTAAATAATAATTATAATAGCCGGCAGCTTCTGCAGCAGTAATGAAATTTTGTTTCGCCAACTTCTCCCCTCCTCCTTCCCCAAGCGACGCCCACAAAGTGTTTTTAAATGAAATTTTCATGCGTTGGCTAAGTGAATTGGCCTCGGAGATTAAACATTAATTTATTATTTGTCCCCACACTTCCCGCTCTCTCGGAATACCGCAGCACATCATCTTGGAATGTGAAATGTAATTTATAAATAACAAGAACTAGCCAACAGGTTGGCCAACAGGTTTTATAGAATTACAATAAAAGCCCAAGCGGAAGCAAATTCTACAAATTTCATTTACAAACAGTCCTTGAAGACGCCGACTCACCTCAGCTGTGCGGCAGGTGAGTAAAAATTAGCACATTACAACGCGATGCCATGGCAAACTATCTGCCAAATGAAGAGAGTTGGTCAGCGGCGGCGGCGCCTCGCATAAATCGCATAAATATGTTAATTTGTCGAGTGCCTGGGTAGACCCTCAAAACGTAAACGTTTTATTTTAATTTGTGTTTTTAATTTCCAGAATTAATTTCAACTTCGTGGTGATTAGCATAAATTGTGTGAATGTTTAATGGGCTTGTTTTGTCAAAGGCAACAAACACCAGAAGAAACAAAATAAAAAGTAAAAGTAATGTATGGCAATCGTGAATGGGGAATTCGTCTAGAATTGGGTCAATGAAATGTTGGAAGAATGAGAAATGTAAATTACACGCAGAGAATGATAAGAGAACTTTGAAAAAGTAGAAGTTAGGTCTTTGGAAAGGAACAGCAGGTTTTTTTTATTATTTTAAACACAAATCGATATACAGATTTAACTTGAGTTCAATGCGGCAAATCTTCAGAATTCTAGAAACTATTTTCTTTTGATTGCGCAGCAGTTTCGAAACCTTGGTTCGTTGGAAACAGAAATCTAGAACTTTGAAACGTTGCTGGAATTTCTCAATCCATAACTCAACATAAAAATATATTAATAGGTATTTAAAAATATTTAAAGTAATTTCCATTGCAGTTTTCCATTACTTCCAAACTTTTTAATGGTAGTTAAACTTTTAGTTCTTTTAAGTTATTTTAATTTACAGCTGTGGGTGGTAAGATGTCGAGAGAAATGATTAAAATAGTTTCAGTCTCGTTTCAGCTGTTCAGCCGTTCAGTTGTGAATAACATCAACCAGTTAAGAAAAACTAAATTGGTAAGAGTTTTCTTTGTTCTTAAGTTTCCGAGATAAAGCAGTTCTAAAGTTTGAAGTAACACAAAACTGGCAATCATCTAGCGAAGACTTTACCCCATTATAAAAAACTTGCCATATCTTCTAAGTAGTTTTTCGAAATTTCAAAAACCCTTTTGGGTTATCTAATTCTTAAATGTCCGGGCATAAAAAAAAATGCAAAAAAAAAGTCGAAAAATTTTTGCTGGGAAAGAATAGGTAAAATGTAAATTATATAAATTATGGAACATATGGGATTAATTTATATTTGTTTTTTTTTTTTTTTATTAATGTTTTTAAAATTTAAATTTTGTTACGCCGCCTAGCTGAAGATAGAATATTTTATTATTATAGGAGGGTTTTTTAAATAATATTATAATTTTTTTTTTATTTTTTTTTTATTTTTTTTTTTTTTTTTTTTTATTTTTTTTTTTTTTTTAGGTTTTATCCCCCCCGCCCCGTAAATTTGAAAAAACGTCATATCTCCCACAGCTTTATAGATAGAAGGTTTGAACCTTTGAATTAATTTAGTATTCGGGATTCTTTATCGCCTGATGGATTTTAAAGATCGGATGGACGATATTCGAGTTATAAGGAAAACAAACAATTATGGGCAGCACCGGTCACAACGGTGATGGGCAGTACTTCACAGGTACAGAGTAAGTTATAGTCGGGCTTGACCGACTATCTTTGTTGTTTAGCTTGTTGAATTGATGTCTTCATAATGGTAATGGTTTTGTTTAACCCCCTGAAAGCCAATAAAATTTTCTATCGAATAGTGTAATTACTTCAACAATTGGTTTTACCAGTTTCCAGAAAAAAAAATGTTCTAAATAGGCAATTTCACTGTTCGACTAGTCGAACAGCGGCATAAAATGGGTTAGCAAGTGCAAGAACAAAAAAGCGGACGGTGTGCCGACACCTGAACATGCCACGTACAACTGACTTCGAATTCCTTTTAACTCAAAGAGCACATCAGTTGGCATCATCGAAGTTCCCGGAATGAGAACTTCTTTACCTTTGAATTTTCCCTTAAGAATCGCCACGTTCAATGTTTTTTTTTTTTCACCAAAGGCATTTCATTAAATCGTTTTTGGGTTCGCCTATATTCATAAGCTCGTCTCGATGAGAAACTGAAAATAATCCACACGATTCGGCCATTACCGATAGTCAGCAATTGAGTGGAGAAATCTTGGTCAGAAGGATCATTCAGCAATGCAACTCTTATTTGTACTGCCAGCTGAAGTTTCTTCACTAAGTGGCACAGATTGTAGGATTTGTGGCAAGCGCTTATTTTGCCGGCAGCAGAGTTTGTCGGAAATCGCCAGACAGTAAAATCACATCTTTAAGTGCTCGGTCAGAAGCTTCTAAATTGCTTTTGTGTGCCCCTTCTGCATTCGTCCCAAAATGCGGTACCTTAAATTTATGCGTATTGCTACGTTACATGTCAGTTTTTCTATAGTTTGAAAGCTTCCGCTTTTAATGCTGAATGAGCTGTACGGCATCCTTCTAACAATGTGACCGATCAGCAACTGGTACCGCAAGGTCTGATCTTACACGAACAGTGGCCGAAATGTCATAAGGAATGTCTTACATCGGGAGCATATCAGCCTGTCCATTTGTCTCCACAGTAAAAAAAAACAAGTAAGGGAGCTGTAGTCGAGTACCCCGGCTACAAAATACCCTGTTTCCTTGACTTCTTGTGTTTTCATACACATATACACACACTCACACATACACACTCTAACATACGCACACACGCACGCGCAAACGCGGTAACTGACAATGCAAGGCCCCCCTCTCTCCCACAAGCAAAATTGATTCGTAAATAACTTCAGTGTTTTTTGTCCAATCTTATTGATCCTTTCAGAATAGATAGATATTGGGCCTTACTTCATATATATATATAGTTTGGAAGGTCTATCTTAAAAATTTGTGGCTCTGACAGTTTTTTGCGCTTAAAGGGGGGAGGGGGAGGAATTTTCCAAATCCACAATGGGGCAAAAGTGTGGATTTGTCGATTTAAATCACGCGGGCTATTTTCACCCGAAATTTTTTTTTTAGTTGCACTCACTACTTACTGTCAATTTCTGTCAAAATATTCATATTGTTTGAGTTACGTTGATTTTGTGACACGCAAAAAGTGGTTTCGGCGATTTTTGAAATGTCTGAAATTGTTCAACAAAGAAGTGCGATTAAATTTTGCTTCTTGAATGGAATTACCGCTGCGAACGTTGAGAATTTGCGAAGCTTACGGCGACCAAGCTCGCCAAAATCAACAACATTTACTGGTACAAATGGTTTAGGCCGAAAATAGTCGAAGACGATCACCGATCTGGACGACCATCAACATCAACGATGAGCAACACGTCAACAAATGCAAAAATTGTGCTCCAAAATCGTCGATTGACTGTCCGCGACCTTACTGAACTTGTTAATATCAAGATCGTAAAAACCAAAAATGGGCCTGAAAAAGTAAATCTCGTTTGGTGCCAAAATCGCTCAATTTCTTTGAAACCGGAAGTGTGAAATAAGCTTCGACTATCAGACAGTTGAAACGCATTGTTACGCCTGATTTCTCTATTCCCAAACTCAAACGACACCGTTTCAGTCGATAAAGATTAAGTGAATCCCGCTCTGAAGGCCATACCTGAAAGTGACTTTTGGCTGCTCGAGGACTGGAAAACGTTGGCATGTATCCGAGGTTAGGCGTGAAATTGATTTGGAAAATAAATAAAGATTTTTTGATTACAACCTACTTTTGCCCACTAGTATCTACATGCAAAATTGTGGCTCTAGCTCTTGTAGTCTCTGAGATCCGACGCGTTCATACGGACAGACGGATATGCGGACGGACGGAGGGGCTAAATCGACTCGGCTGCTGATGCTGATCAAGAATATATATACTTTATAGGGTCGCAAATGCATCCTTCTACCTGTTACATACTTTTGCACAACTTCATTTTCAATGGGAACAGGGTATAAAAACACCGATAAATAGATCAATACGAGCAGGATTGACTTAAGCTCCAATTTTTCAATCCCGGAATGCTTTTCTTGATCCCGACTTTGGTTCGTAGAGAGCTTGATCTTAGATCGGTAAAGATAATTGAATCACACACGAGATTTATTTTAGCGAGCTTTCCGAACTCCACTTGATCCCTTAGTAGAATTAAATCAAGAAAACCCGATATTGATTTAAGTTTGAAATTCGTACTTGATTTGAACTTGAAATCGGCATAGTGCAAGTTTGCCCTAAAATAAATTGTGCTCTATATTTGAACTACACTCAATCTGAAAAGGATTGCTTCAAAAACGATCTATATTAACTTATCCGCCATATTCAAACTTGATGTTACCCCAAAATAAAGCTTCCTTTTTATACCCTTGCAGAGGGTATTATAAAATTGTCCGTATGTTTGTAACGCATAGAAGGAAGCATCTCCGACCTCATAAAGTTTATATATTCTTGATCAGCATGACGAGCTGAGTTGATTTAGCCCTGTCCGTCTGTCCGTCTGTTTCTATGCTATCTCCTTCCTTCCTTTTTGAGCAATCCTTACCAAACTTTGCACGAAATCTTTTGGTACAAATAAGCTGCATATTTGTCGGAACCGGCCGGATCGGATGACTATAGAATATAGCTACCATAGGAACGATCGGTCGAAAAACTAGTTTTAGTGAGAAAACCTTTTTTGGTTTCAGCTGAAACGCCTTTAAACTTAGCATTTCTTAGTTTACTATGTTTTTCCATGATTCCACCAAATTTGGTCGAAATCGGACATCTATATAGTACAGCTGTCATAGAAAAGTTGACTCTGAAAAGTAGTCTCAGTTAGAAGAGTTTTTTTGTTTTCATTGGAAATGTCCTCAAAACTAGCATGTATTTGTTTTATATGCTCCCACATAATTCTATAAAGTTTGGTCAAATTCGGATGACTATAGCATATAGCTGCGGAACGATCGTGGAAATTATTCTGTGTTTTTCGGCTTAGCATACGAGTATGAATGATCGGTCGAAAAAGAAGCTCTAGGAAGAAAAACTTTTTGTTTTAAATGGGATCGCCTCCAAATGTTTAACAGTTTTTTATGCTTTTCCATGATTGCACCAAGTTTGGTCGAAATCGGACATCTATATAGTATAGCTCCCATAGAAAAGTAAGGAACGAAAAGTAGTCTTATTTAGAAAAACAAACTGCAAGGGTATACAAAACTGCGGCCGAGCCGAAGTTAACTTTCCCCTCTTTTTAATATAGCTCTTAGCCTTTCCCCTTAATATGAAGCTTAAAAATAGTCCAAATAGACTTTTGCAACTTTTATTGTTCCATTTCTGGTAACAAATACCAATTTAATTTATCATACAGAATCAATTGTATTCATTTTCATTTACATTTTGCAGCTTGTAAAAGGAAAATGTTTGTGTTGACCATCAAATGGCCAAAAACCCAATTGTACAATAGAATTATTCTCAGGCATTGATTGAAATGTGAATTTCCGGTGCATTGTGGGATTTCCCTCTTCCTCCTTCCGCTTGAACCCACAAAATGTTCAAAGCGTTCCCCAAGTTGCAATTTGTATTTAGGTTGTTAGTTGAATTTCTTGATCAAATTTCTCTGCCCATCGAAGCTGAAAAATGGTTCCAGAATTTATGCAATGCATGATTAATAAATACCTTCTTCTTGCATTGAGTCATGTCTTAGGAGCGTGGAACCATGCCGAAAGCATTGAACTGTGACAGCTGTACTCAGTGCTCAGGTTTCGTTTGGATTGATAACGGGCGAAGACGACAACGACCCATAAGTAAGTAGAACAATCAATAAACATGAAATGGACACACGTGTCAATACCGAAACGTGTTAAGAACTTTTTGGCTAATTTTTTTTATCGCAATGACACACAAAACAACACACGTAACCAGACGAGACTGGAATCGCCGTGTAAGCTGCAGTGCAAAAAATATGAAAGAAAAGGGGAAAGCACGTACTTGAGTTTTGCCACCCCAAATCTGCGTTATCCGGTGAAATATTTGGCGAATGTTATCTGATAGCATTTGCAGAGATTCCAATTGCTGCAAGGAAGACTGCTTCCATTCCAGACACTTACATAATAAATAAAATTAATCAGTTTCAGTTGCTGCTGCTGCTCAGCTGTAGCTTTAACTTTGCCCTCTTATCTGGGTTACTTGCAGATTTCGGGTGTGGATGGCTCCCTGCGTGTCTGTGCGCTTTCTATTGAGTTAATATTTTCTGTATTTAAGCGTTCATTTTCTTTCAATTTCGAACTTTTTACTTTTACTTGTTTTTCCCTCTGCACCGGCTGAGCTGGCAGTTGTCTGCTTATCTCACCCAACCGCCGCCTGTCATTTGTGTATCGAGAATTCCCTTCAATTGCGTGCCACATTGCGTATGCAAAATCTTAGACACAGGCATACAATTTCAATTATTTTCTTCTTTTGATGAGAAAAGTTTCCATTTTGCATGATTTTGCAATTCTGAGATTGGTACACCCAGAGAAATGGTTGAATGGAAAATATCAAGTTCTGAGTTTCGTGTTCTGAGTATTGAGTACTGAGTATCGATGTGTGAGTATAGAATACAGAGTACACACCCTCTAGTACTGCCGACCAACAATGTATCAACGTTCCGTCGACGATTTTGTGACTGTCGTCGACCAACCCTTATACCCCGTACAATGTGTGCGACTGACGTATTTTGCAAGGCGATGTCCGCTCAATACGTTATCGACTCTCAGGCCGCTAGGTCAGTCCAGGCACGCATGACGAAGGTCGACATGAGCGAAAGCCATGCAGGAAAAGCACATAAGCCTCAATCGTTGTCGTCACGACGCATCACCGTACAAAGAGCAACGATGGGTTGACTCAAATACTGTGACTGACCCCAGCCGTACTAGAGGGCAGTTTTAAGAACTGAGTATCGTGGTCTGAGTATCGAGTTCTGAGCATCGAGTACTGCGTTTTGAGTACTTAGTGTCAAGTACAGAGTACTGAATATTGAGTGCTTGGTGGCGAGTGTCAAGTACAGAGTAACAAGTTCTGAGTATCGAGCACTGAATATCGAGTACTGAGCATCTGGATGGCTCTTGATATCGATGATCAGTGCGGCCAGAGCTGCCGCAGTACTAGTACTCCTCCTCCACCAACCATGTGGGAACGACACTCCTTTGGCCCGCTCAAGGGTTCCAAGTGGTTTGTGTTAAGTTTGAGGTTAAAAACCTTTCTCCTTTTTCCTTTTTTTTTACTTTTTTTTTTTTTTGTAATACAATTTTTAATTATTTTTCGTTTAAATCATGTCTGAGAATTAAAGCGGACTTAAGAAGATCTGTGGAGACAACGCATCTTTGAAATCGTAGTTATCGCTGAAGATAGAAGCTTATGGCGTAGCTATGTCGGTGATTACCATTCGTTGAAGTTGATGTTGGCTTTGAGTGCGTGTCGATAAGAAAGTTCAAGGGCTTTGTGGTGCTTCGTTGTGTTACATGTTGAGGTGCCTTAGTTGAAGTTGATGTTGCCTCTCGTAGAGGACTTTTGTAGTGCCTCTCGTTGAGGTCCCTCTGTTGAGGACAGTGCTTACTATATAGCAGCAATAGCAACTTGAGGAGCTTCAATAAGGGTAGAGGTTCCTCTGGTCGATGGCTTTGTGGTGCCTCGATTAAGGGCTTCGTTGCCTCGGCTTAGGGCTTTGTGGTTCAGGTTCACAGTCGTGCACGGTAATGCTGATACAACTGAACCTGAATCGATGGTGCCTCACTTGAGCGTTTTGTGGTTGAGTTCGCAGTTTTTGGTAAACTATTGTGGTCATATTGCTTACTGGAAACCAATTCTCTTCGGTTCGACCCTGCATTACCAGTCGTTAGTGTGGTGATAGGTGCGCATTATAGTTCAAGTACTACACCAGCGCTCTGAAGCATTACAGATCGTTAGGCCTGGTAGTGCCTTGACACCAGCTGAAGGGGACGTTCGAGATGACACTTTATGAGCTACGATAGCTATCGTGATGGCTTGTGATATCGATGATCAGTGTGGCCAGAGCTGCCACATAGTCACAGAAAAGGCGCATCTATTGGTCAGTTTGGGAACTCACTCAACTTAATAGCAAAGTCTAAGGCGAAAACGAAATTGTTGTATGAAAATCATTTAAAACCTTTAAGTATTTTCCTCCGTCTTCCTTTTTTGCATGGTAAATTCAGTTAATACAAAATGTATTCCATGGCATGAGTATTGAGAGTTGACATGCAGATGTCATTGAAATTCAATTGACTTAAGACTTTTGTGCAAAGCCATCTTTGCTGGAAATACTAATTGGGAAATTCATAGAGGTTCAGGAAAGGTTATGCGTGACGCGTAACGCTGAATTCTAATTTTACTGCTACTAAAATCTTCCGTACGAATATTTAAAGATGTTTCGCGTCTTACAGAATCATTTTTAAAAACAGAAATATATTTACTAAAAGTGCCCCTAAGGTGCTTTCAGAATCTTCGTAAATCGGTTTCAAGGCGCAAATCTTTTCGTTTAGCATGCAAAAACAGTTTTGAATAAGTACTTTATATTGAAACACAGACGAACTCGCTTCGCTGCTGTCTTTAGTCTTGAATTGAGGTATTAACAAAAGATAGGGTACGTAGGGTATAGAAATCTCTAGAGATTTTCGTATAAACGGTTTTGTTTCGAACTACAACTGCTTGCCCGTACATGTGAAGTGATTCCAAAATGCAAGGCTACTAGATTAGATGCCTAAAGTTGAGAGATTTGAAACCGACTGCTCAGCGCCAAGTATGTTTAGGGCGGACGGTTTTCATTCCCTATAATCTAGTAGGTGACACTATTCTTTACACTTAACATATAAACTCCTCCTAGTTTAGTTCAAAATCCAATTGTTTATACAAAAATCTCTAGAGATTTCTGGAACACCCCTACATGTTTCCCAATGTTCTAGTTTTTATAAACTTTAGAATCTTGGTAACTCCCTGGGTTACCTTACACATCCTGCCGTATACAAAGATCCCAATCACTTGAAACCTGCTTATATTTTTATTGAATCATAAGTTTATTTTTTTCAATAACCAACTTGAACACATTTTATAGATTAACCAAATATTTTTCTCCACCATTTGGAATCCTTATTGCAGCAAGGCCATTGAGGGCGATTACAGGAGTGGGATGGACAAGGGCAACAAGTGCTGTTGGAAAAGTCTATAAATAGTACGCAAAACAAGCCAAGTAGAAGCCAGTTTAAAGACATTTTGAAAACTAAACGAGAACTTTTTGCAATTTGAATGTATTTCGTTAGACAATTCAAGCAAGACGAATCAGCGAGTCGAATGAAATCAAGGAAATCAAGAGATGTGCGTATAATGACAAAGGCAGTTCAAAAAAGAAAAATAAATCTGTCAACTGAAATTGCAACTAGTATAGGAAACTGAAGACCTTTTCTGAAAGAAATTAATTTTGTTACGGTTTTAATTTGATTAAGTAATCCACCAAGCATGCTAGTTTAGGACTGTGTTGTCTATACTTTTTGGATAGCAAGCAGTGGCAGCGCGCTGGGCCCATAACCTGTTGTTAGTGAACTTATTTTAGATGTAAATAAGTTCACAGAGAATACACTATATGTTCTAAGGGTACATTTGATTATACTATTTGTCAATAGCATCCTCGATTGCCAGATGTATAACTATTCACAACACATTAAAGCTGTCTTATCTTAATTTCAGAAAGATGAGAGCTTTTAATAGAAGCTTTGATCAACGTCTGCTACTGTTGGTGTTACTCTCAGTGATTCTCTTAATGAAGTCAGCATACAGTAGAAGACCCAATTCTATGACAACCAACAGATGGAACAAGTTAATCACCAGAGCCACTAGACTCCCAACACCCAAGCCAACTAAAAGGCCTATAAGTAAGGAACCCTGGCCGCCGGGCAAAAGTAAACTTAGATTGAATTACTGTCCCCGCACTGTAGTCCCACTGAAGAATATAACCAAGGAAAGGGTAGGTGTTACTTTAATTATTTCCATAGACTGCTACCACTTAATAGTTGATGCTTTAGCTTTTGGGTGTTTGGTATGCCTACGCCACGACACCTTTACGCATTCGCTTGTACAAACGTCGTTGTTCTTCGTACAATGTTATAGGTAATCGTAAGTAAAATTTATCTAAGTTCTCTCTCTATCTAGATTCTGCTTAATATATATTTCTCTTAGCATATTTCAATACCAACATACTGTATACGGACTATACCAAATGTAGTATTACCTATTCCTGTCTACACAATAAGACCTCTAATTTCTATGATGGTAAGTAGAGTTTCATCGATGAAAGCCCTTTCAATATAGATCTCTTCTTTCATTTAGTAAAACTACGCATTCTCACACGCACCCGCACGCCTATGGAGATCACTATTTTGAAAGCACGTGAATTTCTGGAGAGTATTAGATTTCCCGTCGCAACTCTACTGTGGTTAAAGGAGCTGGCATTTTGCTTTGAATGGTATCAATTGGATTTTCAGCTACGCCCCAGACCCGGGAACTATCAGGCACCCTGGAACTTTGATCCTGTTTCATGATGATGTCAACCTAAATTAATTTGCCCAAATGGGAAATCGTATAAGGACATTAATTAGTCTGGGTAGGCTCCAAAATCAATTACACATAACATTTTCAGTACGTATGATGATTGCATTTGCCACTTGAAGGCTTTGCGAGATGTCCTTGTTAACATACCCACACACACACACACACAGCCTCCTGGCTGTGTGCTCAATTCAATTTGTCGCCCCCCAAAAAAAAAGAGAATACAAAACATTTCTATGGACCCAAAAACCTGTCTGTGTGTTTCAGTTTTATTCGGCTTCCTTTGGCCAAATTGGCTTTAGTCCTGCGGGAGGGGTTAAAGCGGCTGGCAGTAAAATCAAACCCATACACAATTATGCCTCATTGTGTGGGAGGGATATGTGAGATAATTGTCATTGTTTGGGTACATTTTCTGGCTTCCGGCCAACAACTGACCAATGGGTTCATTTTGATTCGAATTCGAAATTGTACTCGACTCTGCTGCTAATTTTTTAGCCCTAACCAAAACTCATTAACTCCATCAAAACGGGTAGCATTTGTTTTTACGACCAAGGCACGTTTTGTGATATGCATCTGGCTTGGGGCCATAATGACGGATTTATCTTGTCTCTCTGAGTCAGTTTGGTAGCTGACATAAACCTGTTATCAGATCTTTGTTTAGAACAAACTTAATGCAATTTACAGGTGAGTAAGCGATACTTCTGCCAAGATAACTAAGTACCTACATATGTAAAAATCTTTGTTTGAATGACTCAAGGTATAACCAAGGAAGTGGAAAGTCTATGATAAAGACAAAACTAAAATAAGAAAGAAATTGGAAAAAGAATGTAGCTAATTTAAATGAGAATATGGCATAAGCTGTGGAGCAAAAAAGGCAATTCCTGTGGAAATATTGGACATTTTTGACTTGCGACTTATGCTTATCGATTATCGATGAATTCAGTGATTGATGATTGCAGTTGGTTAATTTGATAATCATGATTTGTGAAAGTGAATACCGATTGCTGGATAAGCCAACCCTTGCTGCAAGCATGCTTATTAAAAATTTCAGTGTGACCAGCTATTTATAATGCAAAAAGATTGCATATTTTTATACTCTGTACCAGAGGTACACAGAGTATCTTATGTTTGTGCAAAATTATGCAACAGGCAGAAGGAAGCATCTCCGACCCCATAAAGTATATATATTCTTGATCAGCCGAGTCGATCTAACCATATCCGTCTGTCCGTCCGTCTGTCAGTTTGTCTGTCCGTATGAACAAACAGATCTCAGAGATGGTAAGAGATAGAGGTTTGACATGTACGAGGTGTGTTCAAAAAGTATCGCGAATTTTGAATTTTCGCGGGTTACGTATATTCGAATTTCGATTTTTTTGTGGCGTTATGTTGGTACTCATGTCTCTCACTTATGCCGACAAGCTCGGCCATTTTGAATGTTCACTTAATTGTTGACAGCTGCTTTGCTTGCACGTGTTTTGGATCGTCTTCGATTTTTACCTATTCAAAAAATGGATCAAAGAACCTGTATCAAATTTTGTGTGAAAAACGAAATTAAGTGCGCGGATGCATTCCGAATGTTGACTGTGGCATACGGAGAAGCTACCTTGGACCGAAGCAACGTTTATCGGTGGTACAAAATGTTCTCAGAAGGCCGAGAAGATGTGAACGACGAAGAGCGTGCCGGACGCCCGAGCACTTCAACAACAGACGAAAAAATTAATGAAGTGGAGAAAATGGTATTGGCCAATCGTCGAATCACCGTTAGAGAAGTTGCTGAGGACCTAAACATATCGATTGGCTCGTGCCATTCGATTTTTATCAATGATTTGGGCATGAGACGGGTCGCCGCGAAATTCGTACCAAAATTGCTCAATTGCGACCAAAAACAGCATCGCATGAACATTGCTAATGAGATGTTAAACTCTGTCCGCGACGACCCAAATTTGCTCCAGAGGGTCATAACTGGTGACGAATCGTGGGTTTATGGTTATGACGTGGAAACCAAAGCTCAATCATCTCAATGGAAGCTGCCGCACGAACCAAGACCGAAAAAAGCGCGCCAAGTTCGGTCGAATGTGAAAGTTTTGCTGACAGTTTTCTTCGATTGCAGGGGCGTGGTGCATCATGAGTTCTTGCCACAGGGAAGAACGGTCAATAAGGAATATTACCTGCAAGTTATGCGCAATTTGCGCGAAGCAATCCGCCAGAAACGCCCGGATTTGTGGAAGAACAAAAATTGGCTTTTGCACCACGATAACGCCCCTGCTCACACATCGTTGCTTGTGCGCGACTTTTTGGCCAAAAACAACACACTAATGATGCCGCAGTGACTTTTTCTTGTTCCCTAAACTGAAGAGGCCCATGAAAGGACGACGTTACGCTACGCTTGACGAGATAAAGACGGCATCGAAGGAGGAGCTGAACAAGATAAAAAAAAATGATTTTTTGAAGTGCTTCGAAGATTGGAAAAACCGTTGGCACAAGTGTATAATATCTCATGGGGATTTCTTTGAAGGGGACAAAATAAATATTCATGAATAAATAAATAATTTTTGAAAAAACACAAAATTCGCGATACTTTTTGAACACACCTCGTATGTACGGCCAGAACCAAAGAAAAAAAAAAGATACAAATAATAATAAATTATAATTAACAAAATGTTAGGAATGTTCAGGAAACTGTCTTCGACGGTAATAATTTATCAATTTGAATTAAGTTAAGACCTTGCCCACATGACATTTGTTGAAGAGGATGAATTCCTCCAAGATATTTAGTTTTTTTGTCATTTAAAACTTGGTTTATGTTGAATTTCTCTTTTTAAAGTCGTAATAATTAGAATAACCAGGTGGCCGGGTGGCTCAGAGTTCGTGGGTTCGATCCCGCCTCGGAACAGCTAATGAAAAGTTTTTTCTTTGAATAAACTTTACACCCGGTCACCCCTCTCTGCTGTTGGCGCCAGCTTTGTAGTAATTAGCCATGAAAAGCTTCTCAAGCTGCCGTTCGGATTCGGCGTTAAACTGTAGGTCCCTTTTTCTTGTGCGAAATTAGAAGCGCACAAGCCAAGAGATTGAGAGAAGCTCGGCTTTGGCCCTTTGGGGCTGTGTCAACTTGACAAGCCATTTTACTTTACTTTTTAATAACCAGAATTCTTATAAGATTTCCTAAGCTTTATATCCTTCTTCCCGCAAACATATTTTGACAATTTTACAAGGTCCTAAAAAGTTACTCGAGAAATTTTTGTAAGCGAATCTTAAATTGATATCAGTGATCCGGTTCGAAAGGTCTTAAGTTTAGAAAGAAGAAGCTGAATCGAGCCGGTTCTGCGGCATTCGGTACTGGACCGGCTAGAAGCTTTAAATTAGCCAGATGACAAATTTCAAAAAGAAAAATTGTTTAACATTTGAGTACCTCTGATCCAGATAGTTTCTATGGCTCACCTGATCCTGCCTCCTATTTTGTTAATTTTAAGTTTATTTGACTGAAATTATGAAATTGGACTTTCTCCTGCTGTTTTCTTAATTGGTTCTAGTTTCCCTGATGATTGATTCTCTAGTTTTCGCATAAATCTTTACGGTCAATTCTCTTAAACTGGAGCATGCCGACTACATTTTCATCGCACTCTCGCTCTTGGCGTCGCTTCATTACCCAGAACCCCAAAGGTGCTGGGGTCTCAAAATGCATTCAGCCGTCCATTATGCTGCCCAGTTCCGTGAAATGCTGCGGCCCATTGTATAAATATTAACAAAATCAACACCTTTGAGGCCACTGAAGTAGCCGTATTATGACGCAAGCGTTGGCTGTGCCCCGAGTGCAATAATGCAATAATTGCATATTGACCCATTTCCAACAATGCATTGCGAAGGGCATGGAGCAGCAGGAGGAGGGCCTGCTGATATTTGCTGTTTGGGTTACGCATGCGTGAGCGTTGCCTTCATTTAATTAGGTGGCGACACCTGCGCGGAGACGGAGTTGCAGTCGTCGAAGTCGCGTCGCCATCAATCAGCGCGAACGGCGGGGCAAACAAGGCGGCAAGTGAGGCGTGAAAACGGCAAAGGCAAAAAAAAAAATACGCAAAAAAAAAGAGAAAAACAAAACTGCAAATGAAAACGAATTGTGAGTGGAGAATGAGGAGGTGATGTGGAGGATTGGGGCGTATTTAAGCTCATTTGACAATGAAGTGCTTTTGCCTTTGCCGTTTTGGGCGCGTTTATTATTTGCCTGCCCCACTTTGCGTACAGCGGCGATAATTGACGACGCCACGGTGGCTGCTGCAACGACAACGACAGCGAAGCTGATGGCCCACAATTTGGACTGCACTTTATTAAAGTACCTTCCCCCCAAAGAGTTTGGATGAGTGTTTTTCACTTTAGGGCATTTGCCTTACACACTGACAAACACACATTCACACACACACATCCGAGTGTGTTATGCAATAAAGGTTAGAGTAAGTACATGATGGGTAAAGCACCTGCGGTTGGAAAAAACTTGGTCTCAAGAATTTTAAATAAAAGTAGGGTAGATGGGTTTTTTATACGCTGCACCAAAGATGCAGCTGAAAGCATTTACGAACTTCATGATCAACTTCAACATTAAATCAAAAGAGCCATGTACTAAGTAGTTGTTCACTTGTCACTGAACAAAAGTGAATAAACTAGAGTCAATCGGCAAGAATTATTGAACAAAAATCTCTGTAAACAAGTGAACGCACCCAAGTCATTGAACAAGAGTCACTCAAAAAGAGTCACTGAACAAGATTTACACAAACGAAATTACCGTACAAAATTCATTAAACAATAGTGAATGAAAAAGAGTCACTGAATAAGAGTCACTGAAGAAGAGACCCTCAACTCGAATTACTTAATAAAAGTCACTGAAAAAGAGTGAATGTACAGAAGTCATTGACCAAAAATCACTGAATAAAAGTCACTAAAAAAAGAGTCACAAAAAAGTCACTGAACAATATTCACTAATACGAATGCATTGACACACACAGAGGGAAAAAAGTCAAGAAAATAAGATTTCTTCATCTCAAAATGTGAACAGAATGTTCTCTCAAATATTTGAGCACAAATGTTCCGAATGTTCTTGAAATGAGCACAACTCAGCTCACCTCAACCACCCCACCGAAAAGTATATGTAGGCATTCAAACGTGCGTCTTCAGACGCATGGCAATAGCCTAACCGTCTACGACGCGTCAGCGACGGCCGCCGTCGTTGGTGCGCGCACTCAAAGGTCTTAGGGGCCTCTACTCCCAGTGAGGTCACAAAAACTTTTATTTATTTAATAAATAATAAATAACCAAGGCGGGTGGGGTGTTGTACAAGCGATGCTCTCTGCGAACCAGGCCCTGGGCCGGCATGGACGCTGGTGGATCTGGAGACAGTGGACCATGGACATTGGACAGTGGATCTGGACAGTGAACTTGGAACAGTGAGTGGACCTGGATTTGGATACTGGACGGACCTGTGTATGGTGGACCTAATTCATTTTTTTTTATTACCCTTGCAGAGGGTATTAAAAAATTGTCCTTGATGTTTGTAACGCATACAAGGAAGCATCTCCGACCACATAAAGTATATATATATTCTGTATCAGCAAGTAACAAAAAATCGATACGATTTACTGTCCGTCTGTCCGTCAAAAAGTATATGAGACTCTGACAAAGTTGGTGGTGAAAGAAAATTTGGTATCGTCTCGGACGGCCACGGATTCCAAGTATCTGAGCCGTTATAGATCAGTTAGATTTACAACAATTTGTGCAAAATGGCCATTCAAGAAAAAAACTTTTTTTTGTGTTTAATGGAAACGCCCACCATAGTACGTACTCTTTGTTTACAATTACGATTTCACTAAGTATGGTCGAAATCGGATGACGATAGCATATAGCTTTCATGGAAAATCGGTTCAGAAAAACTGGAGGTTCTAGTTGAGAAAACTTTTTTTCATGAAAACGTCTTATCATTGGCATAAAGTTATTTTTTTAAAAAAGGACACAAAAATCAAAGATTGGTCAAAAAATCGGATGACTATAGCATAGAGCTGCAGTATGAATGACCGGTCGAAAAGAAGTTCAGTTTCATCGAAAACTTTAGTCCGGTAAATGACATCACCTCCAAATTTCGTAATTAACAGTGTATTAGGCTTTAAAAAATCCATGATTTCACCAAGTTTAATTGAAATCAGACATCTTTATAGTATAGATCCACATAAAAGTATTGTCCCAAAAATAGTCTTAGAAAAACTTTTGTTCTCAATGGAAGACCCAAAAAAAAAACGGAACATATCAACTCACATCAAGATTTTGCGTTCTCAAAAAAAGTTCTTGAAGTGAGAAATTGTTCTTAAAGTGAGAAAATCCGGTCATGATTAGTTTTTGTGACCAAATGTGCTCATTTTGGTTCAATTTTTTTGTTTTTTTCTTTTTTCAACAAAAAACGAGAGGTTGTTTACAGTGATTTCATAGAGATGTCCAATCCATTCATCAGAAGTCTTTTTCGCTAAATGACTACTGATCGTTCAGTCAATTCCATGCAATCAGAACTTTAAACAGTTGGGAACTGCAGGTATAACGGGCAGCTCTTAGCTCGCTAGAAACCGTCAAGCTTTCTCACTTAGAAGCTTTAGCGCCAAGCTTTGCATTGACACCCATTAATTTTTGCTTTCTGTATGTGAGTACAGTTTTGTTTTCATTGCGCTTTGCAGTTCCCAACAGTTTAAAGTTCTGATTGCATGGAACTGACTCAACGATCAGAAGTCATTGAGCGACAAGGCCTTCTGATGAATGGATTGGACATTCATGAAACAGCTGTAAAGGTATCCACGCTCTTTTTGGTGTGTCAATGGTAAAGTTGTTTACAGTTGTGAACCAGCTAAACTCGTTACTAGTTTTTCTATTTAGTAACTTACAATTTAGCCAAATTGCGTGAAAGTCCTCCAAAACTAAGTGTCGGCTTTGTTGTACTCAGAACCGAAATTGTACCATAGAACAAGGTTCAGTTCTGTCTTTTATGCATTCTAGTCTCGGTTCTGGCTCTGAGTTTTAGTCGGTTCTTTTTGGTATACGGTTTCGGTTCAGGCTTCGGTTTGATTCCCAGATTTTTACACAATGCAATTTTAGATGCTTTGGGTTACAGTTTAAAATGAAAATTGAGCACAGAATGAAACTATCACTTGAATTTTTGATGGTAAAGATTAATCCGCATAACTTATAAAGTTTAGTTGTAAGTTGCATGAAATTCCTGCATTTGGGGCATTTTTTTTTTTCTACCATAGCTTAATCTATTGAACATGTTTCATTTCCCAACGCTTCTCCTGTCAACGTGTCAATAATCCAGATAAAATTTTAGTTTGGGTTTTAAAAATTAAATAGTATTAAAGTATTAGGCACTTTTATTATAAACCAGGCCATGCATTATGCGTGCTCTGTTGCATACTGAACGTTTTTTCCATATAGTAAGTCTGTACCTCTGCCATATTCCATGTCCACTAATCTTTTATGCCCACAAATAGTGCAAAAATCATTTGCGATTCTATGGCAAAGACAAACCACCAAAGGAATTATTCATTGCGGCCAAGAAATCTCAACAGTCCAAGGAATCCAGTCCGACTAAGACCCCTGGCAATCATGTGATAAAAGCAGGTGAGAAGGCACCAGCACCACCCAAAGCACCAGGGCCAGCCAAAAATATAGCAGATGGTGGTTCAATTACCATAAAGCCATCCAGTTTCTGCGATCCACCAAAAGAAAAGCCACCCTGTGAGGCTGAAGCTGATGAAACGAACGAAAAGGAAAAGACCAACCAAGCATCGAAGGGTGGAAAGAAAAGTGAGGACCAATCAAAATCAGGAGAAGCCGAGGGAAAACAGAAATCGTCTGCTAAAGTGAAATCCGAAGCTGGTAAAACAGCAGCTAAGCAAGCAGAAGGTTCTAAGCCGAAAGATGCTGATCCTACTACAAAAGCAGGACAAAGCCCTCCTAAGGCAACAGATCAGAAGCCAAAACCGCCAACTAAGCACGGAGCAAGCCCAACTGAATCGTCCAAACTGAAAAAAGCTGAAAGCGAATCTAATGAACCTGGTAGACCGCCAGCTAAGGCCGCATCGAATAAACCGGGAAGTCCACCAGCTAAAACCGAATCCAATGCAGGAAGCCAGAAGGCAGGGGCAAGCGATGCTGCAAATCTGGCTAGACCTACTCAGATTGCTTGCCAAAGAGCAGAGTCTGAAGGGGCAGATGCTTCTAAACAGCCTACAAAGGCTCAGAAGACTGCAGGTGAACAAAAACCGAAGGAGGTCGAAGGAAAATCATCAGGAAAACCTACTTCCCAGCAAGATTCTACCAAGACAACTGGTAAACCGGTAAAGCCTACAGAAGAGACGTGTAAGAAGCCAAAAGAAAAGTCGGAAACGTCTTCTCAAGATACTACAAAGAAGCCGCAACCAAAAGCCGAAAGTCCACCAAAGAGAGCTCCAAGTAAAGATCCTACACAGAAGTCCAAAGCTGAGGAAAAAGCTGAATCCTGTAAGCCAGAAAGCCCAGCCAAATCAAGCAATGAAAACGATTCTACTGAACCTCCAAAATCTTTAAAAGAAGACCAAGAATGGCCCAGGTGAAGACGGTGCTGGGAAGAAATCTGGAGGAAAACCATCAGCTAAAGCTTCCTCTAAAAAAGGTAAAGAAAGTCCACAAGAAGAAGATGACGATCCCTGCAAAGCCTGCCCAAAGCCACACAAGTTTCCAAAAAAGAAGCGTCCTAGCAAAGAAGATCTACAGCAGTCGGAAGCGACAGATGGGAAGAAGTCTAAGAAGAAGCCCAAAGAAAAATCGAAGAAACCAGAAGAGCAGGACACTTGCAAGGCGCCAAAGTCTGCCAAAAAATTAGAAGAAAAGCCTTCTCAAGATTCTTTAAAGAAGCCAGGAGAACAAGCCACTGGCAAACCACCCAAAGAAAAGCAGCCTTCAGAAGATTCTTCAAAGAGAGCCAGTAAGTCAAGTGAAAAGCCTTCCCAGGATTCTTCTAAGAATTCAGAAGAGCAAGTTACTTGCAAAGCCCCAAAATCTGCCAAGAAACCTGAAGAGAAGTCTTCTGCTAAGTCAAGAACGCCTTCTCAAGAGTCTTCTAAGAAATCAGCTGAGCAAGAAACTTGCAAAACCTTGAAGACAGCTAAGAAAACAGATGAGAAGCCTTCTCAGGATGGTTCTAAGAAGTTGGAAAGCCGAGATTCTTGTAAGGCTGCAAGTCATGCTGACAAATCCAATGAGAAGTCTTCTGCTAAGTCTCGAACGCCTTCTCAAGAGTCTTCTAGAAAGTCTGAAAAGCAGGAGCCTTGCTTACCCTCTAAGTCTGGCACGAAAGGAGAAGTGCAAGAATCTAAAAAGTCCAGAAGCCCTTCTCAGGAATCTTCTAAGAAGTCGGAAACCTCAATCAAAGCTGATAAGAAGTCTTCAACTAAGTCAAGAAAGCCTTCCCAAGATTCTTCTAAAAAGTCTGAAGATCAAGAACCTTGCAAAGCATCAAAAGTTGCCAAGAAAACTGAAGAGAAGTCTTCTGCTAAGTCAAGAACGCCTTCACAAGAGTCTTCTAAGAAGTCAGCAAAGCAGGAGCCTTGCAAAGCCTCACAGACAGCCAGGAAAACAGATGAAAAGCCTGCCCAGGGTTCTTCTAAGAAGTCTGTTAAACAAGATCCTCTCAAAGCTTCAAAGAAAGACAGTAAAACAGATAAGGGGCCATCTGGTATATCCAGAAAGCCTTCCCAAGATTCTCTTAAGAAGCCCGGAGATCAAGCAAAGCCTGGCAAGAAAGCAGAAGCTAAAATATCCCAAAAGTCAAGAAGTCCTTCTCAAGAATCTACTAAGAAGTCAGAAAAGCCAACTCCTTGTGAAGCCGTTAAGAAAGGCCAGAAGACAAATGAAAAGCAATCTTCAGTTACTTCTAAGAAGTCAGTAGAGCAGGATACGCGCAAAGCATCAAATGCTGCCAAGAAACTCGAAGAGAAGTCTGCTGCCAAGTCAAGAACGCCTTCTCAGGATTCTGTTAAGAAGTCTGAAAAGCAGGTACCCTGCGAAACCTCAAAGCCTGCCCAGAAAACCGTAGGGAAACCTGCTGGTAGGTCGAGAGAGCCCTCCCCAGATGCTTCAAAGCCTGGAAAGAAAGAGAAAAAATCTGAAAAGTTGCAAAGTCCTTCGCAAGATTCTTCTAAGAAAGCACAAAAGCAGAGTCCTTGTGAAGCCTTAAATAAAGACAAGAACACCGATAAAGCACCAGCTGGTATGTCAAGAAAACCTTCTCAGGATTCTACCAAAAGAAGTCCCTCTCAAGATTCTTCCAAAAAGACGGCTGGGCAGGGACCTTGCAAGACCACCGAAGCAGTAAAGAAAGCAGCGAAGCCAGCACTCGAACAGAAATCCGCTTCCCAGGAAAAAATTCCCCAAGACAAAATCCTAAAAGGCTACAAAGCGGAAAGACCCAAACCAGTAGCTAAGCCTTCAGCGTCTAAAACTTCCATCAAAGCTAGCGAGTCAGCAATCGAAACTAAGAAGTCGCGAAGTCCATCTCAAGATTCTTCCAAGGATGCGGTCCTTGTAAGACTACACCGGATGCCAAGAAAGCCGAAGAAAAGAAAGAAGCAAAGAAAGATATTGATAAAAAATCCGCTTCCCAGGAAAAGATTCCCCAAGACATAGTTCTTAAGGGCTACAAAAAGGAGAAGTCCAAGTCGAAAAAATCGTCTCCAGATTCTTCTAAGAAGTCAGCAGAGCAGAAGCCTTGCAAAGCAGCGACTGTGGAAAAGAAAACTGATAAGAAGTCTTTAGCTAAGTCAAGAACACCTTCTCAGGATTCTCTTAAGAAGTCTGAAAAGCAGGGTCCCAGCAAATCCTCAAAGACAGACAGGAAAACAGGTGACAGGCCTTCCCAGGATGACTCTAAGAAGTCAGAATGGCAGAATCCTTGCAAGGATTTAGAACCTACCAAGAAAACCGAAGAGAAGTCTACTGCTAAGTCAAGAACGCCCTCTCAAGATTCTTCTAAGAAGTCTGAAAAGCAGGATGCTATCAAATCCTCAAAGAAGGCTAGAAAACTAGATGAGAGGGCTTCACAGGATGCTTTCAAGAAGTCAGAAAGGCAGGATTCTTGCAGAGCTTCAAGTCCTGCAAAGAAATCTGATAAGAAAGTCTTCGGTTAAGTCGAGAACGCCGTCTCAAGATTCTTCAAAGAAGTTTGAAAAGCAGGATTCTAGCAAATCTTCAAAGAAGGCTAGAAAACCAGATGAGAGGGCTTCCCAAGACACTTCCAAGAAGTCAGAAAGGCAGGACTCTTGCAGAGCTTCTAGTCCTGGCAAGAAAACTGATAAGAAGTCTTCCGCTAAGTCAAGAACGCCTTCTCAAGATTCTTATAAGAAGTCAGCAGAGCAAGATCCTTGCGAAACCTTAAAGGCAGCCAGGGAAACAGATGGCAGGCCTTCCCAGGATGTTTCTAAGAAGCCAGAAGAGCAAGATCCATGCGAGGCTTTAAAATCTGCCAAGAAAACTGATAGGAAGTCTTCCGCTAAGTCAAGAACGCCTGCTCAAGATTCTTCTAAGAAGTCAGCAGAGCAAGATCCAGATGAAGAGCCATCTGGTAAGTCGACAAAGAAATATCAAGAATCTTCTAAGAAGACAGCAGAGCAAGATCCTGACGAACCCTCAAAGTTTGGGAAGAAAACCAATGAAAAACCTTCAGCTAAGTCAAGAAGGCCTTCTCAAGATCCAAATCAGAAGACAGCAGAACAAGATACTTGCGAATTCTTAACAGATGAAGAACCAGCTGGTAAGTCGACAAACAAATATCAAGATTCTTCTAAGAAGACAGCAGAGCAAGATCCTTGCGAAACCTTAATGACATCCAAAAAATCCAAAAAGAAATCTTATCAAGACTCTTCCAAGAAGACAGCAGAGCAAGATTTTGAAGAACCTACAAAGTCTGCCAAGAAAACAAAAGAGAGACCATCTCAAGATTCTTCTAAGAAGTCAGAAGAGCAGGATCCTTGCAAAGCATTAGAAGCCGCCAAGAAAGCTGAAGAGAAGTCTTCAGCAAAGTCGAGAAGTTCTTCTCAAGATTCCTTTAAGAAGTCAGCAGAGAAGGATTCTTGTCAGTCATCGAATCTTTCCAAAAAAGCTAAAGGGAAGTCTTCTGCTAAGTCAAGATCGCCTTCTCAAGATTCGAATAAGAAGTCAGCAGAGCAAGTTCCTTGCGAAGCCTCAAAGACAGCCAGAAAATCAGATAAGAAATCAGAAGAGCAGGATCCTTGCGAAGCATCAAAACCATAGGAAGAAAGAACCCACCAGACTCTTCTGGAAAGTCAAGAGAACCATTCTTCCAGACTCGGAAAAACAGATGAGAGGAATTCTTCCAAGTCAAAAAAGCCTTCTCAAGATTCTTCTAGAAAATCAAGAAGGCGGGTACCTTGCGACCCCTCAAAGTTTGGGAAAGGAGAAGCGGAAAAATCTGAAGAATCGAAAAAGTCTTCACAACAATCTTTTAAGAAATCAAAAGATCAGGGTCCTTGCGAAACCTTAAGTAAAACGGATGACAAGTCTTCTGCGAAGTCAGGAAAACCATCTCAAGATTCGTCTAAGAAGTCAGCAGAGCAGGATCCTGGCAAAACAACAAAGTCTGCCCAGATCTCCAAAGAAAAGAAAGAAGAAAAAAAAGAAGAATCGAAAAAGTCTTCACAAGAATCTTTTAAGAAATCAAAAGATCAGGGTCCTTGCGAAACCTTAAGTAAAACGGATGACAAGTCTTCTGCGAAGTCAGAAAAACCATCCCAAGACTCGTCTAAGAAGTCAGCAGAACAGGATCCTGGCAAGACAACAAAGTCTGCCCAGATCGCCAAAGAAAAGAAAGAAGAAAAAAAAGCACTCGATAAGAAATCCTCTTGCCAGGACACCGCGGAACGGATTCCCCAAGACAAAGTACTTAAGGGCTATAAAATGTCTGCAGAGTGTAAAACGTCCACCAAAGCTGGAAAGTCGAGAAGTCCTTCTCAAGATTCTACCAAGAGTTCGAAGGCAAAAGGAAACACAACTGCAGAAAAGAAAGAAGACAAGAAATCGTCTTCTCAAGACAAAGCCCCAAAACAAGGAAACTCAACTGCAGAAAAGAAAGAAGACAAGAAATCGTCTTCTCAAGACAAAGCCTCAACTCAAGCCGGTGGCGGAGACCAGTCCAAGAACAAAACCCCCAAACTGTTACCCTTTCCAGTGCCCCCTCTCAAAGACACGCTCGAACGTTATCTCTGCAGTGTTCAGCCTTTACTCGAAAAATCTGCCTTCATTGAAGAGCAGAAACTCGCCAAGCAATTCCATGACAAACAAGGAGTCAAGCTGCAAACATTACTCCAAGCTGAAGCGAAATCCTCTACCAATTGGTTGACACCACGCTGGATTAATGCCGCCTACTTGGAGTTTCGTTCACCCGTCACCGTCTTCTCCAGTCCCTGCATCACCTTCCCCCGACAGGAGTTCGACCATCCCAGCGACTTTATCTCTTTCACCGCCAAGGCCATCTATGCCATGTGCGAGTTCAAGGACATGGTGGACACGGACGGTATACCCGTCGTGCGTATGTGTGCCCACGCTCTGGACAACAGTCAATTCGGTAAGATCTTTGGCACAGTACGCAAACCGAAACGCTTTTGCGACAAGATCGAACAGCACAATGACTCCAACTATGTGGTGGTCATACACAAAAACCATGTAAGTCTTTAACCTAAATTTCCCTTTGCCCCTGATCTCTTGTCTCATCTTAACCTCTTTGCAGTTCTTCAAGTTGCCCGTTTTCAATGCTAAGGGAGAATTGTTCCATGTGCATACACTAAGCATGCAGTTGGAAAATATTATTAATTGTACCCAAAGCAAGGGAGCCACCATGGGTCTACTCACTCATGACAATCGGGACAATTGGGCCGAAACCTATGAAATGCTGATGCGGCAGGAAAGTAATGCCAATGTACTGGAATGCATTGAGCAATGCTTATTTACAGTCTCGCTGGACGAGTATGTGGAGTTACCGAAAGGGGAAGGAAATGGTCGAGTCTTACACGCCTCGCAGCTTTTACATGGCGGTGGTCGAAAAAAGAATAGTGCCAATCGTTGGATGGATAAGACCCTCCAATTGATTGTCAATCCAAATGGATTGGCTGGCTACTGCTTTGAGCATTCACCCGCTGATTGTCAGCCACTGGCTGTGCTAATGGACTTTGTGCAGAAAATGATGTGAGTAAATATTGTATTTGGTTTATTCTTGGTTATTAGGGCGTTAAGGATAGTTAAGGACAACTCTAAGTACAAATAGATTTTAAGTTACGAAGTCGAAGTGCAACTCAATTTTGGTTTCATACTCCAATTTAACAATTTACCGTGACTGACGAATCATAAAATCTCGAAAACATACACAAGAAGCACAAAAATAGTAACATTGCAATTGTATATCAACGTTCCGTCGACGATTTTGTGACTGTCGTCGACCCACCTATGCCCTACATATGTTCGACTAACGTATTTTCAGGCATGTCCGCTCAATACGTTAACGCCTCCCACCCACCCTCGCTCGACCCCATCCCTGCAAAAACCCCCAACGACCCCCACGAGCCATCAACAGCGAATAAGTCTCAATCGTTTCTCACACGCATCAAACGCTTGAACATCAAATCAAGTCTGAAATCATGACACATTCAATGCACAAGCATAATTCTCTGCTAACAGATCTTCTTGGAAAAACATTCGCTAAATACTTAACCATACAAAAGTATATATCGATACGCGATATAAATCCATTTAGGGCCAATGCTTAAGAATTAAGTCAAGATCATACGGAATTCAAACCACACTCCGTGACTAACGAATCGTGACTAATTAAAATAAAAACAATGCTAAAACTACATTTCTTAGTTAAATATGAAAAGCTAAATAGGAACAACTCCCTATAAAAAATTTCGGTTGCTAAAACTTTAGCTTGCCTTTGAGCAGGTCTCAGACAAGCTGAATGCCTTAGCTCAAACCCAGCGAAAACGGCCCCGCAACCTTGACCGGCTAAAAGCTGATAGCAATAGCTATAGGTTTAGCTAGTTAGAAGCAAAAAATGGTTTGCAATTATTTAGCAAGTTACCCCCTTGCTAAATGAATTCAAATGGCTGCAGCCTGCACGCCTTCCGCTGGTCTTTCAACGAAAAAAGACTTGAGATGGCAACCTCTTCGCACCTCAATTGGTTGTCATACGCAACAACAACGCCTTCTTGTTGAAGAGACGTGATGTTAAGAAAACCCTTCAGCCAGAGCCCAAAACTGGACCAATGTCAGCTCTTATCGCTACAGCGTTGCTGAAGACCATTTCCGTCGTAGCTGGCGATAGGGTTCCCGCCGTGATGAAGAATGGCAAATTGGACAGCGTCCTGCCAAAACACCGTGCGTGTTGACTTCAAGTCTGTCCGACGCTCCCTGAAAAGCTGAAAACCTTTATACTGCAAGGAAACTCTCCCCGCGCCTCTGCCGTTCTGCGTTCCCAAGCCTTTGCCCGTCAGGCCGAAGCCTTAATAAAATGGTACTGTTTCTACTCGAAATAAAGAAAAAAATCTTTTAACAAAAAAAACAAAATAAAAACACAACTAAAGGGTTTGCCCATGACTTCTGCTCTCCAAATATCAACCAAATACTCCTGCATTTGCGCTTCTATTATTTAAATCAATTTAATTGTAATCAAATCCCACAAGGCAAACAAAAACATTGCAGTAAGACCCCAGTCGAATTTGTCGGAACGTGGTTCCCAAACGAATGCCTTCTGACACACTTCTTTACTGAAGAAGCACTACCAACCGAGTAGATAAAGGCAATAATCTGTATGAATACGATACACCTTCTTTTTGGCAGTAGGTTAGAAGTAAAGATATCTGCACAACATGCAAATGTCCCTTCTAATGGCACGCATGCAGCTGGATCAGAAAACCAAGCTTTTTTACAAGTTGAACTTCAACAACAACCATGCAAACGTCGCTTCTAATAGAACAGTTCCTCTGCGTTTTCCCCTTTACAAAAACGAAAGAAGATTGCAGGTTTTCGCACTACTTTCCGTGGCAAAGTTGTTGGGATATGCTCTGGCATGCAGTTAAGTCCGACTGGGACCGTTTGACATTTGGTGGTATTTTTCTGTTGAAGGCTATTTTGGCATTGAGCGGTCACACTGTTCTCTTAGCAGGGACCCCAGCGTAAAAAGAGTATTTTTAGCAAGGTCTAGATTTAGTTTGTCTAAGTACATAGCTTTAAGACAAAATAATCCGTTTTAAATCACTTACCAAAACCGCATCCGATACTGACATAAAGAACTGGAACCAAACCAAACCGCTGGATAAGTTATAGTTTCGTTATTTTTTTACCTTTGCAGAAAGCATCATGTTGGTCAGATATTTGCTTTAACTTTGCTCCTCAGATAAAGATTTTCTAGTGTGCATTACAAACTGTGGCTCAGGATATATGCTATTTTAGGAATTAGTGTCTGGTCACACAGCCAATACAACCTAAATAGTTATTCCCTATTAGTCCCGTGGAGAACCTTAACGTAACTTAAATTAATTGTTTTAATTTGATTACCGCCCACGGTGTCGCTTAGACACAAACAAACACTTTACTCATATTGTAAATTCGTATACCGCAGAACAATACTGCGCTGCTCCATCTCGCATTCTTTCGGTCTTTAAATCTCATGTACTTTTTGCTTATTGCTTAGCTTTGCTAATTGGAAGTTCCCGAAGACACTTTGGTCTTTCTTTTTCTTTCTTCACACCCTTCAGTAAGACTAGCAGACATTTGGTCTCGACTCCACATGCTATCACCCTTTTCCTTTGTCTCAGTCTCGCAGTAGAGAATCATTTCGCATCAAATAAAACACATAAAATTGATGAAAAACTGCTATTCTTTAATGGACTACTCTTGTGCATACATCCGACACATCCATGACACATAAATATACATCCGAACACATTACTCATGAACAATAACCCCAAATTTCGTGGACACTTTATTTGGAAAAAAGTGGTATAACTCGCATAAAACAAAAGGGAGTAAATAATCTTGATAGTTCAACAGAAAGATATACCCTTTTCGGAAGAATGCTTCTTATGTGGCATATTTTTGGACCCTCTTTTGATAATTGCTTATACTCAAATATCGTAAATGGCAAAATAGACATTCTTTTTATCCATCTAAAATGGCCATCTCCTCAAGCGTCATGAAAATCTAAACTCATAATACAATGGAAATTTTGAAATTATTTTTACCATTCGATTTACTCCTCCTATTCAATTATCTACGTTTGCCATCTATCAAATCCTTATGATAGTCCAGTTCCACGTGGTTCCAGCTTTCAGGTGCTTTGTATTGTCGTGCAACTTGATTCTCTGCTTCAGTTTTACCATTTATAAGCTTGACTCAAGCTTAAATATGATGATTAAAGCTTAACTCTGAATATTTCTATCAGAAGAACTGCAAAGAGCCGCCACGAGGCTAGCTCAGCGCTCAAGGCTTGTCAACCTCGAGTGTTGCCTGTACTTATACTCACGTTGACTCAGAGATCCGGCCGCAAGTCGTCGCAAGCTCCTTGTTGCTAAAATCACATTTCTGTTGCGAGCCGTCATGAGTAAAGGCTCGTTCAGTACAACTACTCGCGATAACTCGTAGCTTCGGCCGCGAGTCACCGCGAGAACTTGTTGCCAAAGTCAAAGATCTGCTGCGAGCTGTTACGATCAAAGCTTGTGCACAATCGTCACAAGCACACAACAAATCAATTTTTGAGAGCAAAAAAGATAACATGATGGCCTATTTTTTGCATTTGTATTTTGCATACGCTTTTTCTTTCCTTCTTGTAGCATGTTGTTGCTTGAAGTTTTCAAAATACAGCAACAATTGCACAAGATGCTTGTCGAAGCTCGCCGTCAGCTAGCAGAGTAACTACGTGCGACTAAATTTGGTTTGCGAGTAGGCACGAGTAGAGTGTCGAAAGGCTTGGCCATTCATGGCAAAAGGCTTATTATGACTCGTCTTATGAATAGCTTGTTCATATTTTTTACTCGTGCGAAGCAACGCTCCTGCGATCATTTCGAGTGTGTCGAACCAAGGCAACGAGCCCAACCAATCCAAGTAAACGCCGTGTGTGAACGAACATTAGAGGCTTGTTACAGGTCTCTGACATCTATATAAGGGGGGGGAGTCTAAGTTGTTTCCCAATCCTGGTAACGAAAAGAAAATAAGAGGAACTAATACCCAGATCAAGGAAAGACTTCTTCTTCTTCTTCTCTTCTTTGGCCATCACAACGTTTTACGGTCCGGCCGCGCACTAAGCCCGCCAGCCTGCCCGAGCGACATTCCACCAGAAGGACACTCCCAGTTTCGCAATGTCTCCCTGCACCTGGTCACGCCATCTCCTCTTTGGTCGACCAGGCGGAGGAGTGCCTCCCAACCACGAGCCGATTGTACACACGCGTGGAGCGTACAAAGGTACTAAGAAACGTGTGTTTTATGCGTTGACTAGGTCAGTGTCCCATAGAGCTATACAGTTCGGTTCATTGGAGGAATTCGCCGCAACGTTTAGAGGTCCATAAAATCCTCGGAAGAACTTTTCTCTCGAACACGCCAATGCCGCCTCATCCTCTTTGTCATTGTCCAGTTCTGCGCGATAGCGACTGGGATGATAAGCGACTTGTATAGCGCAATTTTCGTTTTCCGAGAGAGGTCTCGCTCTTGAACCTTATTGAGCCCGTAAAACATCGGTTTGCAAGCGTAGTTCTTCTTCGACTTAGACTGGTTGTTGTCGTGGTAATCGTCGTCCCGAGGTAGACATTCTTAACAACCTGGAACGTAGTCTCCCATTGCAACAGATTGTCCAAGCGTAGACTCACTGGTTGATTGTAGGTACTCGTCTTATCCTCATTTACCGCTAGCCCAAGTTTTGACTGCTTCCATCTCGAGAACGCCTCTTACCACAGATTCGCTTCCGATGATGTCAATCATCGGCATAGCAAGTAGATGTTATCCTGGTAAAGAGGGCCCGTTCTGTAAGCATTTGGCACGGGTAGTACACAGAGATTAAAGAAGTCGCACGGATAAGGTGTCGCCCGCCTAAAACCTCTTGGTATCGAAAGGCTCGGAGATCTTTCCATTTTGACGGAACTTTGTGCTTCTCAACGTCCTTATGAAAGTCGAACGTACGCTGAATACCAAAGGTAGACAGGGCCAGAATTTTCGACCTTATCGGCGTGTCAAAGGTGGCCCTAGCAACAAATTGATGTCGATATTTCCCTTGGTCTTCTCCAGAATTTGTCGCAATAGATATCTGTCTGGTGAATGCCAGGTCTGAGCCACACGATAAGGTTCAATCAGTCAAGTTGTGTCCCAATCCTGGTAGAAAAAAAATAGGAACGATACCCAGATCAAGGAGACCAGGAAAAAGGTTACATTTCAACAAAAACAAACCACTTAGAACAGATGAATAAGACATCGAAGATATCTATAAAACTAGCTTGGATTTCGGTTGTTATTATCGTTTGTTATGCTTATTGCGATATTCGTTTGATATTTATTGATTCGTCAGTCACATTAAGGGGCACACCTAGTGTAATGGCCTAAAAAAGGTGATTTTTTGGGAATTTTTATTAAAAAAACTACTTTACGATTATTTCAAAATTTTAAGAATATATTTATACATGTTCAAGAATATACTGAAATTTTTGAAGAAAAATTAAATATTTTTTAAGTTATAGTCGATCTCCAACGCGCGAAAAAAAGGTCCTTCACTGTGCAGTGATTCCGGCCTTCTCCGTGGAGAAATTAAAAAAAAAAAAATCTCGTTAAACTAGATAATATTGTCTGTACAATGACCTACGATAACAAAAAACAAAAATTGACAATATGGCGGCGTTTTAAAAAAAAAGTCGAATTTTACCCCAAAATTTTGGTCGTTTTTGGCCTGCCAAAATCGATTTTTTGATCAAATCAAAAAACCGATAGGTGTACGGAGAACTATATATAGAACATGTAAAAAAATTCGATAGTGATCGGATCATGTTTTTGAGTACTCTGCAGCAAATTCGGAAAATGCTGTTTCGAGAAAAACGCGTTTAAAGATAAAATGATCGTTTTCACTGCTGCCGCGGCTGCTCTTTAAATTGCTATAACTCAAAAACTATTGAGATATCGATTGAAATTTTTAGTTATTTTTAAAGTGTAATCTACCGAATATGAAAAATCGATTTTTTTGAAATTTCACACTAGGTGTCCCCTTAAACTGGCTTAAATTGACAGACATATTTTGATTATTTTTCCTTTTCTCTTCAACTCCCTCTCCCTCCTTTGCAGTTGTCAACCGAGTTACGGTTGTGCGGGCTGCGACGATACAGGCTGCGAGCCGGCTACCATACTGGAATTTGAACCCCTGACTAAATGCGTAGAGATGTGGATGAGTGTGGCTGAGCGCAACATTGACAAAATTGCAAACAATTTGCAATTGCATGTGCTCAAGTTTGATTGTCATGGCAAAGATTTCATAATGGCACAAGGACTGAATCCGGATAGCTACATACAAATGGCACTGCAATTGGCCTTCTTTAAGGTGCATAAGAAACTGCCACCTCAGTACGAGTCGGCACATTTGCGCATTTTCGACCAGGGTCGCACCGAAACCATACGCTCCACCTCGAATGAGTCGCGTCTCTTTGTGCATCATATGACCAAATGGTCGGCGAGAAAAAAACGTTTGGAGGCGTTACGCAATGCGGTGGATGCACACCAGGAGCTAACGAAATTGGCCTTAAGGGGACTTGGAGTGGATCGTCATTTGTTTGGACTTCAGCAGATGGCCAAAGAAAATAAGCTACCAGTGCCAGAATTCTTTAGTTCTAAAGGTTTTATAAAATCTATATGCTTCAGAGTGTTCAGTTCGCAGGTGGCCACACAGCATGATGCCTTTATGGCCTATGGACCACTAATATCGAAGGGATATGGAGTGTGCTATAATCCTAGGCAGAAGGATATAATATTTGCTATTTCATCCTGGCGTACTGATATGAAAACAGATCCAAGACGTTATGGCAAGGCCTTGGAGGAATCTTTGAATGAGGTACGCAGATTGGTGCTGGAAACAGGAGGCGAACAGTTGGGCTTAGATGCCAGCAAATGCAAGGACAAAACAAAAGACAAGAAATAAATACTATTTTTAGAATTATTTTGGGGTAGAACAAAATTTTGAAAGTTATTAAAAATTTTAAAAGAATTTTTAATTTCATTTGTTTCATTTACTCAGTCAAGTTCAAGGTTAACACAAACTCATTACTCATCACCTTTGACTAAGATTGAGCATCATTAGCAGGTAAGAAGTCTGCCAAACTGACTCAGTCAAGTGCTTGGTTAACGCCCACCAAAAAAAAAGCGAGAGGAACCTACCAAATACCAAAAAAACTTAGTCAGCGAAAATATACAAAATGTTTTATTATTTTTTTGTTGATTCCAACTTTTGCCCCCCATTCACTCTGACCCAGTTCTTTGATCAATGCAATGCATTGTTCATCTTTCGTTTGCAATTTTTGCATTTTTCTTTCTATTGCTAAATTAAGTAATTGGTACAAGAACCCACACTGCCCCCGGAGAGGCACAAGCAATTGTATCTATTTAGATGCATCGGCGGCTCCATAAAGAAGTTCTGTTTTCCATTTGGCCGTTTGTGTGTTCCACTTTTGCAAAATTGTGCAATCCCTTTTCAAGAGGAGAGTGAATCACCCACCGAACGCTTAGCTGTTTTCGGAGGGGCGTGCCCGGCTCCATCAACGCCCTCCCCTCACGTGTGTTACTCACAATCTGATCTCATTTTAATCGCAGCTAATGAATGTCAACACTAATTGCCACTCAAGTGAACGGGGAGGCAGGGGATGAACTGTCAAAATAAAGAACAACAAAATGCCATAAAAATAATTTCAAACAACAAATTAACAAGCAGGCCAACAAACAGAGAAAAAGAGTCAAACAAAAGCCAAAACTTCCAACCCTAATTATGGGTTTGTTCTATATGTAGGAGTATGTGGTGAGCAGAGTCACTTACAATTTTCCCCAAGTGTGGAAGGAGACAAAGGTATGTACATATGGGTCGTGTGAGTCACTTAAATGATTTAATCATACTTACAAAAATTTACACAATTTAATTAGATCATTTAATTTATGTATTACATAATATTTGAGTTCGAAAGTGTTGAATTTTAGAACAAAGAACGTAGGTTGTCCTTTAAAGTAACTTTTTACTTTATCGTACTTGGTTTTAAGCACTGAATGATGAGTACTTTTTACTGCTCATAGAAATAATAGATCACATTCACTTTGATATTTACTGCTTAAAATAAACTTTTCAAAAATTTACAAATTTTTCATATTTGGTGGAAAAATAATATCGGTTTGAGTAGTGATGGCGAAAATATTTTCGATATATTAAAATATCCGGGCGATATATCGGATATCGATATATTTTTTTTGTCGATATGTTTTTTTAAGGGGGTCTTCTCATTGAGCAACTTTTTTTTCGACTTTTTTTTTTGCATTTATTTATAGCTTGGATATTCAAAAATATCCCCCCCAAAAGGATTTTCGAAAACTCGAATTAGTTTAGGAGATATAGTCCTTTTAGTGACCCAATGTGACCCTAAATTCCCAAGCAACTGCAAACTTAAAACGCGTTTATCTCGAAACCACGTTTTTCGAACTGGCGGCCATGATATCTCCAGTTCAACTGAACCGATTTTCATGAAACAAAGTGGAATCGACGCAGAATTGTCAACAAATGGGTGAACCTCGACCATAATTTTAAAAAATTTTTACTATTTTTTTTTTACACTAAACTACAAAAAAAAAGCCCGAAATTGAAATTTTTTTTTGAATGGCCGCCATTTTGTCAAAAAAATCACAAAATTAAGTTTGAGGTTCACCCGAGAATTACATCTATACTGATTATAACCCCTTTTTTTTATTTCGGACGCTCCGGAGACCCGGAATCGTGGCCGCCGTGACGACACCTTTTTTTTTCACCACCAACTTTGAAGTCTCATTTCTTTTTGAACAGCCCTCGTATCGAGGCAAAAAAATTTTTTATTTACTTTGAACCTTTTGTAATACAATAAATAAAAAAGTTTTCAATTATTCTTTGCGTTTTCAAATAAGAATTTTTTTAAAAAGGGTCAAAAAAACGGGTTTTGAATGAGAAGACCCCTTAAGCTTTCCGAATTCTTTAGATTGAAAGATGACAAAAGGTTTGGTTCAAAGAATAAACTTCGTCGTTTTTTAAAAATTACTTATTCTGCCTTAGTTATTCTCAATGCCACTTTCGAAAAATGTTTACTTTAAAGACCAAAACTTGTCCAAAAATCAGTTTTACTTGACAAAATTTTTGTGGAAGTGGATGTTGAACTAGTAAGCTTTTTTACAAGGTTTACTTATGAAAATTTAACCACTTTATTTCCAAAGAAAGTGGCCTCGAAATTAAGGGTTATGTTTACAAGTAATGCATTCACACGTATGTACATTTGGGCGCACTTTATAAGGCCAAAATTCAAATTAAGAAGGGTCGGGTTGGGACCTTCCAAGCAAAAAAAATATTTTCTGAGATGATGTCTTCGAATTGGACCTAAGGAAGCTTATTATAAGAAAAGCTTAACCCCAAGATTTCAGCTTTATTGGGCTTTAATAGGTCAACCGTATTAATGTTCTTTGCTAGATCAGTTTCTGTATGCTTTAAAGTCAAAGCGTTCTTTTCTGGGTCCTAAATTTAATTTAATAGCTTAAAAAAGGTGTTTGGGCAAATTAAGAACCAAAAATAAAATTTATTAGCAATTTTTTCCGCATTTTCCATATTCATTTTTTTGAGATTACATGACAAAAATGGCCAGAACTTCTTTAATTTTCAAGCTACCGAGCTGTTCCGACACTCAAAATGTTTGAAAAGATGCAGTTATTACATATATTTTTATGCACATTTTTGAAGGATGGTTCACCCACACCTCTCGATTAGAGAATTGGTATTTATGGTTATAATGTGAGTGTTAGACGTTTTACAAGTCTCAGAATTGAATTAAGTTATGAACAGAAAATTTTGTGTTTGGGCTGGAAATTCGCAGTTATCCCAATGTAAAACGGTTAATATCGATTTGCAACCACTTGCTTTTAAAAGCTTTCATGAGAATCATATTCTAACAAAGCAGTGGACCCTGGCGACGCCGGGTATTCAGCTAGTCTATCAATATATATAAAAATGAATGATTGTCTGTCCCTTATGCCTGCCTAAACCATTTATCCGACTGCGATGAAACTTTTGGAAATGGTTGAGAGCTTGCCAGGGAAGGTTTCTTAGTTGAAGAAATTTACGCTAAATGGACAAAAAACCGTGAAAATTGCAAAATTTACAGTTTTCGATAAACATTGGCGATTGTTCCGACGGTTGCCTGGGAAGGTTTCCAGGAAGAAGAAATGGTCGCGATATTTACAATATGTTCGATTGTGATAAAACTTTGGGGAATGGTTGGACGCTTGCCCGCGAAGATTTCTAGGATGAAGAAATGGGTGGGAAATGGTCAGCAAGCGTGAAATTTGCAAAGTTGAAACGATTATTGCGAACAAACTTTCAGGAATGGTCAGCAAAACGAAGTTTCGGAGCGGTATGCAAAAAATCAAGAAACGGGAAATAATGAGCTAGAAAGAACCCTTACAAAATCTACAGACACTAATAATTATAATTAGTTCAGTATGTAAAGGAAAGAACCATAGGCTATGTATTAAGTGAACCGGTACGAAAGCGCCTAAAAACGAGTGGTTCAGATCTGCATCTTTCATTTGGAGTATTGGTATTTATGTTAATAATGTGAGTGTTAGACGTTTTACAAGTCTCAGAGTTTAATTAAGTTATGAACTGGAAATTTTGTGTATGGGCTGGAAATTCGTAGTTTTCCAAATGTAAAACGGTTAATATCGATTTGCAACCACTTGCTTATAAAAGCTTTCATAAGAATCATATTCTAACAATGCAAAGGACCCGGGCGACGCCGGTTAGTCAACTAGTTAATAATAAAACTAAGAAGTTTTGATACTATTCGTTAAAAAATTTTAGATATATATAAGCTGTTATATTAAATCGTCTCACTTGACGGTTCTACCTCGTTTCTTCGAATCTCTTTATATATGTTTTCTACACCCAAAAAAAAAAGTCATCAAAATGACACTATTTAGTCATCAATTTGAAACTATAGAGTATAAAATTCTCTATAATTCTCCAAGTATCAAGTTTATATTTTCGAAAGTATTAAAATGATATTTCGAAAATATCAAATTGATACTAACAAGTATCAGGCTGACAATATTTAAATTTTTTAGTATCAATTTGAAACTAACAACTTTCATTTTGAAATTTTGAGTGTCAAACTTTTGGTATTATTATGATACTAGCATTTCTCAATTTAACATTTTTATACCCTGTTCCCATTGAAAATGGGAAAAGGGGGATCATGAAGTTGTGCAAAAGTATGTAACAGGTAGAAGG
Organism: Lordiphosa collinella; assembly: GCA_018904265.1. Taxonomy (NCBI): domain Eukaryota; kingdom Metazoa; phylum Arthropoda; class Insecta; order Diptera; family Drosophilidae; genus Lordiphosa; species Lordiphosa collinella. The sequence continues at coordinate 47,706 of JAEIFV010001187.1, forward strand.
AAGCATCTGCGACCCTATAAAGTATATATATTCTTGATCAGCATCAACAGCCGAGTCGATTTAGCCATGTCCGTCTGTCCGTCCGTCTGTCCGTCCATCTGTCCGTCTGTCTGTCTGTCCGTCTGTCAGTATGAACGCGTCGATCTTAGAGACTATAAGAGATAGAGCCACAAAAAATACCCGATTCAAATCGAGTTTGTTTCAGATTTGGAAAATTCCTCCCCCTCCCCCCTTTAAGCGCAAAAAACTGTCAGAGTCAAGATAGACCTTCCAAACTTTACATAAATCAAGTAAGGCCCAATATATATATATTCTGGAAAGACCAATAAGATCGGACAAAAAACACCGAAGTTATAAACGAATCAATTTTGCTTGTGGGAGAGAGGGGGGCCTTGCACGTTTGCGCGTGCGTGTGTGCGTATGTTAAAGTGTGTGTGAATGTGTGAGTGTGTATATATGTGTATGAAAACACAAGAAGTCAAGGGAACAGGGTATTTTGTAGTCGGGGCACTCGACTACAGCTCCCTTACTTGTTTTATTCTGTATTCTTACAAAATGTATTTTGCAAGTATGGGAAACATTGTACTCTAATATTTCAACACGGATGTTATTCAAATACAGAAGTCACAGTAAGGAAGTGCGTCAGTTCTTATTGACATAACAGTCCGCCCTTCTGATTTGGTGCTGCCCAAATGATGATGTCATGATCATCCCAGCTCGAGATCTTTCTTTAGTAATGGTTCTGAAACCGAAGCGTATGCAAACCACGCCTCAACTGGAACTGACGTTGATTCTCTTATCTTGGATAGCGCAGAAACATGGTGGAGTACGTCCTCTCTAAAAAGTTGTATTTGTTATTTACAAGTGTGTGTGCAAGGAACGATGTATATATGTTGAGCTGCTCACCTTGTAAAAATATAGCTTCTGCACCATGTTAAACTACATTAATTTAGTCTACTGGGGGATTGTTTTACATAGCTTTTACTTTAAGCAAATTACCGATGTGTCTGCACTAAAATTAAAACAGTTAATGTCAATCGTCAAGTGCCTACTGGTCTGCCAGCTCAGCTGGCTTCGTTTTGCATACGAGCATGACATTTCGAATTTTCGAACTTTCATAATAATGTGATTGTTTCAAATTGATACTTTTGCGTATCAAATTAAAAACCAAAATATCATTTTGATACTCCCTAGGAATATATTAAGGGGGTCTTCTCATTCAAAACCCGTTTTTTGGACCCTTTTTAAAAAAATTCTTATTTGAAAACGCAAAGAATAATTGAAAACTTGTTTTATTTATTGTATTACAAAAGGTTCAAAGTAAATAAAAAAATTTGTTTTGCCTCGATACGAGGGCTTTTCAAAAAGTAATGAGACTTCAATGTTGGTGGTGAAAAAAAGGTGTCGTCACGGCGGCCACGATTCCGGGTCTCCGGAGCGTCCGAAACCGAAAACGGGGTTATAATCAGTATAGATGTAATTCTCGGGTGAACCTCAAACTTAATTTTGTGATTTTTTTGACAAAATGGCGGCCATCCAAAAAAAAAATTTCAATTTCGGGCTTTTTTTTTTGTAGTTTAGTGTAAAAAAAAAATAGTAAAAAAATTTTTTAAAATTATGGTCGAGGTTCACCCGAGAATGGTGACAATTCTGCGTCGATTCCACTTTTGTTTCATGAAAATCGGTTCAGTTGAACTGGAGATATCATGGCCGCCAGTTCGAAAAACGTGGTTTCGAGATAAACGCGCTTTAAGTTTGCAGTTGCTTGGGAATTTAGGTCACATTGGGTCACTAAAAGGACTATATCTCCTAAACTAATTCGAGTTTTCGAAAATCCTTTTGGGGGGATATTTTTAAATATCCAAGCTATAAATAAATGCAGAAAAAAAAAAAAGTTGCTCAATGAGAAGACCCCCTTAATGTACTAAAAAAAAATTATACTGGTTTTAGTTTGAATTTGAGACGATGTGTATCAAATTGATATTGATACCAATTTTTTTGGGTGTATTGTAAAAATAGTTTGTTATATTTATGTAAGTACTTCTTTAAGGGCAGTTCAATAGAAGCTCATCTTATAAATTCCCTCTTATGATATTCTGTGGCATATTGTGCATGTGAACCTGTTTACCGTAGCGCATTATCTGTTCAGTTAATTATTTGTTAGAATAGGAAACCCCCTTGTCTAATTAGATCAATAATGTTACAGAATCGGGTTTTCCCCGTTTAGCACCCTACCGTACTTATAGTATATCGAACCTCTCAGGTTTAACTTCATAGACATCATAGAGATTATGATCATAGAGATTGAGTAAGTGTAGTTTCCTTAAATCTGTTTCAGTGAGTTAAGATTCACTCACGCTCGATAAAAATTCAACTCCTAGAAAATGGACTTAACAAATAAAACGCAGCTATACATATTCATACACAGTACAAACCGCTTATCATTGTCCACTAATTGCAATTAAGGCAATATTGTCCCGATCTTTTTCTCTTCAAACCGAAAAGGCGAAGCATATTTTGCTAGTGACACTTATTAAATCTACATAATATCCTAAGCTGTGTGGCTCAGCGGCTAGTGTGCGCGACCGCTGTGCAAGAGGCTTTCGCCTTACAAAACTCAAATGATCCAAGGAGCTAAGTCATTAAAATTAACTAAAATTTGCCTCAGCTCTATAAGGTTTCTTAAGCAATTGCCATCTCATTTCATTCGCACAGTTAAGCCGATCCAACTGATGATATATGTCAGTCAACACAAGATCTAACCATAATAAAATTGCTTAAAAAAACTCTTCTTTGTGTGTTTTTGTATTTCTGTTAAAATAAATCGGTTTTCATTCATTGTCAAATTAAATGATGCAGGTAGAGTCAAGAATCAAGTTGTTTTTCGGCCACATGGCGTATGAGTAATCCCCAAGTTTTAACCATTTAAGGTGCTGTGCAGCATCGTTGTGTTCCGACCATTTGGTGCCTAGTCATGCTGCTCAGGCTGCAGTTAAGACCAGCTCCAGGTCGCAATTCTTTATTTGTATTCCAAGTAATTATTGTCGTTGGCTCTCGGTGGGGCGGCGGAGCAGCAGGATGATGTCATTTTGGGTGAGCTGATGTCTGATGATGGATTTGTTTGGAGTGGATGCGATGCTCTTGTATTGTCGGTTTGGCTGCTGCGCATTTTGGCCATACACAATTAGTCTCTTGACTTGAGCAAGGAGCTGGTTTATGGTTTATGGCTTTCTGATATCATTGGTGCGGGGGTCAAGGCTAAAGCCCAGCCCAGTTCAGTCGTCAAGAAATTCACTAATTAGCATTGAAATTAAACTTTACCTGCGACTTATTCTTACCCCGAAATTCTTTGGCGTTGTTTGTACCAGTTTACATACGATGCGGCTGCTTTTTTGGCTTCAGCTTCTGTTGATCAACCGGCTAATTCTTCTTTAAACAAACCGACGAAAAAAGCGACTGAAAAACCGCGACAACAAAAAATTCTTCATGCACATGTTAAAAAAATATAAGAAAAAAGTTCTTGGGCTGCTGGCGACCTTGGAATTTAATTTCAGCTTTTTTTGTGTGTGTGTGTTCGAGTGTGTGAGTGTGCGGGTGCCTCATTTTATTGCCTGCTGCCTCTTGCTTTGAATTCTTTTTATTTATTAATACGTAAGGCGATTTTATGGCGGGCCGTTTAAATTTCATAAAAGAACAGAAAAGAATATCGTCTGGAGTTTTTTACTTTTTTCTCTCTTTTACTTGAAGAATTTAGGCCAAATTGCGCAATCAATCAACCTTTCCCTTGTGCCCTGCCTTCAAGTATCTCTGCAGAATGCATTCGAAATGAATATAAGAAACAGAAAAGCGGCTGCAGCACACTCGGAAAAAAAGAAGTTGATTCTTTCTAAATCTAAGAAAAACTTGATTTAAGTACAAAAAGCTAGTTTTTCAAATCGTGTTATTACTGAGTATTAAGTTTTTCGTATTGAATACTACGTATCGGGTACTGAGTATCGAGTACTGAGTATCGAGTACTGAGTATCGAGTACTGAGTATCGAGTACTGAGTATCGAGTACTGACTATCGACTACTGAGTATCTATCCTGAGTATCCTAGCTCAGTACAGCTAGGAGTACTGAGTATCAAGTTTCGACAACTGAGTATTCAGTACCGAGTTTCGAACTCTGAGTGTCTATTACTAAGTATCGAAGGCTCTAAATCCAATATGGATTATTATTATAAAAAATTTGTACCATTATAACGAAAACAAATGAATCTAAATCCAAATTTCCTGGCTTAATGATGCTATTAAAAGAGCCATAAGCAAACGCGAAAAGGCTTACCAAAAATGGAAGCGATATAAGATAGATAGATATTCTATCAGGAGTACAACTAGTCTTTGTGAATCGTCAAAACGAACATACCATAATTCTAAATTCACGTCTTCACTAACTTCACAACAGGTATGGAGAAATATAAAGCAGATATGAGTTGGCCTACAAAGGCCTAGCGTCGCTGATAATATTGATGTAAATGATCTAAATGCTAAAGTTGTTCAACCATAGGTACCTCAAAACCTTGACACTTTGTACCTTAACTTATTAAGAAAACCTGAATTAGTAGATTTAGGGCCAATTTCACATCTTATAGATAGCTGATATGTGGCAGATAAACTTAAAATTTACTCTGTTATTTGCTATATACAGTGCCAAGTAGAAGATGTGAAATCGGCCCTTAGTTTTGAAGTTGTCAATCAATGTGATATCCTTGAGTCAATCCTAATAATAAAATCAAATGTCATTGGACTAGTTGATTTCGATGCAAATTTTCTAAAAGTACTGTTGCCAGAAATCTTAGTTCACATAACACACATTTTCAATACTGCAATAACTACTTCTTGCATCCCGATGATCTGAAGATCTACCAAAGTATTGCCAATCTCAAAAAGCATTTATGAATTTAAGCCTATATCTATCCTACCATTTCTTTCCAAAGCTCTTGAGCAAAATATGGCCACACAAATAAGCACATTCATGGAAAACAATGAACTATTTAACAGGGCTTGGAATTGCCCACTCCCGCGGGCTGCTCAAACAGGCAGCGACTTCACAATGGGCTTAAAGGGTTAGGGTTTGGTGGAATGAAGGGAATCATAGAGCAAAAAGAAGTTTTGGACTTGCCGCAACTTCAAAAGTCTAAAAAAATTACTTTCCGAGAAGATTTCAGGGTAAATTGCGACGTTATACTGAACAAAAGGCTTTAAGAGTTGACATTAGGTGAAATTAATCCAACAAAATAATGGAGTTTCTAACACGTTATCGGACTGCTTTTCATACTCATACTTAAGAAATGGCTTAGGGCTTGAGACTCGGATAAATTAAAAACGATCCTTGAACAGAAATGCGTATTTGACAACTTTTGGACTGCCTTAACATCGTAAGCCTGAAAAGAATTACATTTTCGAACAGATTAAAGCAAAATCCTTAAGGGTTTTTGTTCGGCGGAAATAAGGGCGAACCTAGAAATAATTTTCTGTCATTTCTTTTAAATATAATTATAAAAATATTTGGTCGTTAATCTTAAGGATGGGCTTAAAGGGTTGAGATTTTAGAGATTTTCGGCATCCAAGAACATACAGTGCGTTGCGAATTCCTTTCCACGTAAATTTTACGGCAGATCGGGGTTATTTGCAAAAACAGAAACTGTCCTTCATTAAATTTATAGTAAAGACTGAACCACTGAACCGAACCGAAACCGCGGTTCAGTTGGTTTCAAAAACCATGTAACAAACCGAACCGGTGATTCAAAAACTATATGAACCACTGAACCGAACTAGTCCTTATTTCGAATCGGTTTGCATCCCTGATTTTAACACTTCATAAAAAAGGAATTAGATTTGATTCTCAAGCTAACTGAATTAATTATAACTACTCCGTTACAGCACCAGTGTTGCTCTCTTATGTCAATATCACAGTACGGGCTTATGAAGCGTCGGTCTACATCAACAAATCTTCTCGAACTTAATCAGGGACGGATTGGAGCTGAATAATCAATTAGATGTTATCTACTTTGTTTTTTGCAAGGCATTTGATTCATCACCAAAAAAACTGTCCCTATTAGGCTTCCCTAAACTCTTAATAAACTGGATTTCAATATACTGGCAAGCCGCACACAGAAAGTCCTATTTACAACACTAAAAAATAAACCCCTTGGAACACTTCTGTCATACTGAACTCTAAAGTTTAGATGTATGAAGACGATGTCAATTCACATGACATATTACAAAATGACATAAACTTTCTATTGGTTCCTTACCAACCGTTGTGTTATGTCCTTCTATCGGTCTGACCCATTTATGGGTAACTATTGTCTCGGCCCGCACATTATTTTAACAAATAACAATCAATTCAATCAAATACTAGTTTAGATAGGTTAGCACCCAGTTTTGATTATCGAATACTAAGTATCGATAACAGATAATCAAAAACTTTCGCGTACTGTGTATCGACTACTAAGCAACGAGTTTGCTAAGTATCGAGTGCAGATCATTGCATATCGAGTACTGAGTAAAGAGTGCTGAGTATTGAATGCTAAAGATGGCGTACTGAGCATCATTGCCGATACTTAAAATGAACATTTATATTATATCCTTAATATCTCCTTAAGTATCATGTATCGGTTGTCAAAGTCGAATAGTTTCTACAATTATTTCTATTGCTTGCTGTTTCCAAAATGATTTTCTACAAATTTTTTTTTACCCAAATATTTAAGACTCTCACATTTTTTTCCAAGTGCAGATTATAGATACAAGCGTATATGAACTGAGTGCAAGACGGGCAGTGGCTTCTTGTACCAATTACTTAATTTAGCTACAAAACGGCAAAAGCTTAAAAGAGCTGAAAGACAAATGCAAAATGCATCTGCAAATGTTGCATAAGAATGCATTGCATTCATTGAACAAAAAACTGGGTCAGTGCATGGGCAAAGATTATCTGTGGAATTGATATAGCAAAAAATTCTTTGGAATTATTTTGTTCGCTTATTTTGCCATAGTTGTCATAGTCAAAGCCACCCACACATTTGCTCACCTTGAACTTGGCACCTCTAATTATTTATTATTTATCATGTTTTTTGCAATTGCACTAAGCTCTCTCGGCTGGCTCAACGAAGCTGAAAATATTTTAAAGCTTTCATTGTTTAGTTAAATAAATTTGTGTATGAAATGTGTTTCGCTTCTGGGACTCACCCACCACGGATGATGACGATTTTTTTTTGGTTGGCCAAAACGAAAAAAAAAGCAAAAGTAATTACGTCGATTGGTGAGACGCAGACGCAGGCAGTCAGACTGACGGGCAGGTTATGCAAGTTCAAGGCCAAAAACTCTGCATTAATTATAATTATTTTTGCATTTGTTAAACGACAAACGGCAGCAGCAACAAAAAGCCTGTTAATTGTCTGGGCGAATGCAAAAGAAGAAAAACAGGTAAGTGCAGAATTTTATCCCAAGTCGAAAATTAAAATGTGGTAATTAATCGAGAAAAGAATTACCGAGACACGATAAAGGGTTAATGCCATGGGTAAGTTATTTACAGAAAGTTATTTGGAGGATTTTACTGAGTCATGATAAAGAAGCCACTGAGGTGTTCCTTACTTTCTAAAAGTAAGAGCCACCAATTTTTGCTTAAGGATGAGAGTGAACTACACCTTAAAAAAATACAAATTATTTAAGATATACTAAAATAAGATACGACAAAAACACCATTGATTTCAAGCATTCCTCCAGACCCAGAGAAATGTCAAGCGCCTGTCAAGGTACACTCCTAGGTCCTCTATGATCTTCCATAAAGACTCCGGGGCAGTCGTCTCTCCTTATCGTGAAGGTGACATTGGCACACTTCGCTTGATTTATTCCAATATTTCAGCGCCTTGCCCATCTGCAAAATCGGTACATGTACTGCTGTAGGATGTCCGCGGCGCTGTAGACACAGGGATGTCTGGCCAAAATGGCTGTGTCGTCAGCGAAAGTGGCAAGGAAAAAGTCCAGTGCGTCATTTCTGGGAATGTTGATTGCTGTGGGCATGTCCAAGGCAAAACGTGGGGCCAGGATGCTACCCTGTGGCACTCCTGCTAGTATGTGTTTTTGTGCTCGATTCAGCTCCATCAAGAACGACGGAAAATGTCCTGTCGGTAAGCGCACCAGTGTCAAAGAGCTGTGTTGGAAGGAGGCTCTTTATCTTGCACAGCAAACCTTCGTGCCAAACTCGATCGAACGCTTGCTTAAGGGGGGAAAACCACTTTGCGGAAAAAAAAATTTTCGACTTTTTTTGCATATTTTTGTAGTTTGGATATTCAAAATATCTCCCTAAAAGGATTTTTAAAAATTCGAAATAGTTTAGAAGATATAGCCCTTGTAATGACCCAAAGTGTCCCGATTTGCCTAGCAACTGCAAACTTTAAACGCGTTTATCTCGAAACCACTTTTTTCGAACTGGCGGCGTTCTCATTTTGCAGCCCCCTATTTTTGAACGCATGGCCATTTATGATTAAAGGGTCTTCTCATTTGACTTTTTTCGACTTTTTTTTTTTGCATTTATTTATAGCTTGGATATTCAAAAATATCCCCCCAAAAGGATTTTCGAAAACTCGAATTAGTTTAGGAGATATAGTCCTTTTAGTGACCCAATGTGACCCTAAATTCCCAAGCAACTGCAAACTTAAGGGGGTCTTCTCATTGAGCAACTTTTTTTTAAACCCTCGTATTTTGACCTATGCGTTAAGTTTTCTCCGGTTCTACCGGACCGATTTTGATGAAACAAAGTGAATTCGACGGAGAATTGTCAGCTCTTTAAAACTGCATTTAAACATTTTTGATTTTTTTTTTTCAAAAAAATTACTTCAAACTTTAAACGCGTTTATTCTCGAAACCACGTTTTTCGAACTGGCGGCCATGATATCTCAGTTCAACTGAACCGATTTTCATGAAACAAAGTGGAATCGACGCAGAATTGTCACCATTCTCGGCTGAACCTCGACCATAATTTTAAAAATTTTTTACTATTTTTTTTTACACTAAACTACAAAAAAAGAGCCCGAAATTGAAATTTTTTTTTTTGAATGGCCGCCATTTTGTCAAAAAAATCACAAAAATTAAGTTTGAGGTTCAGCCGAGAATTACATCTATACTGATTATAACCCCGTTTTTTTTTCATTTCGGACGCTCCGGAGACCGGAATCGTGGCCGCCGTGACGACACCTTTTTTTTTCACCACCAACTTTGAAGTCTCATTACTTTTTGAACAGCCCTCGTATCGAGGCAAAAAATTTTTTTATTTACTTTGAACCTTTTGTAATACAATAAATAAAAAAGTTTTCAATTATTCTTTAGCGTTTTTCAAATAAAATTTTTTAAGCTGGCCCTTGTTTCGTAGGGGGATGCAAAACCAACATCATTTTCTGAACTTAATAAGAAAAAGCATTTGTGAAATGGCGAGTTAACATAAATTTGGACATAATTCTAAATAATAAAGTACATGATAAATTCTGAATTCATTAACTGTCATAAAAACTCAAAGTGCTCAGCGGTACTCTTCCACTCTGAAGACCATCAGCGGTCTATGTACATTGTACGTACATATGCTATGTACATATGACAGCATTTAAATTAACATTTCAGTCACACAATGACCTTCACCTAGAAGCCATCAAAGCGTACCCAAAAGTGGCCCAGCCCCGCCTCGAGTGGAGGAAACCAACATCGAAACCATCGAAAAAAGAGACAAACACAGGCCGAAAACTGACTTTGCCCAGTCGTTCGCGTAATTTTGTTTTTGGGGCTACTTGATTAGCACGCTTTGAGTTTGAGTTTGAGCCATGTTTAAACGTGGGTTGTTTAACCAAACGGCAGGCCAGCCAAGCCAAAGCCCAAGCCAAAGCCAAACAACAGACGGCGGCACAGAAACCGAAACCGAAACAGAACTCAGGCCTAAAGACCACACTAAAGACTTTGACGCAAAGGCAAAAAAAAAAACGTGCGAGTACGTGCCGCTGATTAGTAAAACAAACAAATTAAGTTGGATTTTCGTTTTCTGTGTTTTTGTTTGTTGTATTTTAAGAGAGAGAGAGCTAGACTGGGAGGTTTAAGAGTATGTGGAAAAAAGAGAAGAGCAACTTTTAAATTGGATAATGGATATACTTATACTCATATATTCCCTGCACCACACACGTAACCGGACGAGACCTGATTGGTGGTGTAAACTGCAGTTGCCAGGAAAGTGGCTTAAAGCACGTACTTACAATTGACTCGAGACGAGTGTTTGCTTTGGCCTTCATTCTTTCCTCTTCTTTTGGCCATTTTATCTGTGAAATATTTCCCGGGCAATGCGAACGATATCTGATAGCATTTACAGTGATTTGGGGGGCTCAATTCTTTTGCCAGTTCAATTGCTAAACAAAAGACTAAGCTCTGGGCGAGTGCTTGAGCAAAGCTGATAAGCGGCGGCGGCAGCAGCGGAACAAATTCAATTTGCTAGCCATTGGATGGAGAGTGCCATCCTCAACCTCCAGCCAGCCACCACACTCTGGAGAGTGACATAGTAAATAAATTTAATCAGTTCTAATGCTTCTAACTCTGCTTTAATGTTGGCCTCTTATCTGCGTTGCTGGCGTCTCGACGCACTTAAGTTGACTTTAAGATTTGTCTTTGTTCTTACTCTCTGCTCTCTTTCTCTATCTGTGTGTCTGTTTTATTGTCATATTTTGAGTGTTTGAACGTTCATTTCTTTTAATTTGGCCCTTTTTACGACCTGCTTCCCCCTTTTTGGTCTTATCTACAGCTTTACGTGGCGTATACGCAATGTGAGATTCTTACTACTCTGGGGCTCACTCAAAGGGCAAATTGGTGTAATTATTCTTAATGCCATTTTAATGCCACATTACTCCTGTCAACTATCAGCTTTTTAGTAGACTACTAGAACATTGAGAGCAGACAACGTCGTGAATTTGAGTTTTTTTGAAAGTTTTCATCAGAAAATTATTTGAATTAAATTTTAATTAAATTTTCAAGAATTTTTTTATCTACACTTATTTAAGCCTCAAACATGCTCATTATCCACAGCAAACAAAAAATTTCACAGCGAATTTAATGAGCAGCTCGACCCTTTTTAATCCTGTAAATCGAAAGCCAAACCTGTGACTCTCTTCTATCTTTTACCCCATCCTGTCCACAATCTCATAATTGTTGCTGCGGCCATTGTTTGTGTGTGTGGACTAATTTATTTACAATTTGAAATTGTTTTGTTGGCAAATAATTAACACACAGCAATTTCGTTTAAATTCTTGACGCAGAATTTAAATCAGAATTTGAAAATTGTATGCAATTTTATGCGCCGTTGCTGTTGTTGGTTAATTTGCATGGTAATTGCATTGGCCATAATTGATTGTTTGTTTGCTGTTTTTTTTTTTTTGGGTGTAAATAAGCCAACTTATGTGATTGATAGCCTGTGCTGAGATTACTCATGACCAACCCAACAGGTGGCAGGTGGAAATCATTATAAAAGTATTTTCTTATTGGATTGGATTGGATTTGATGGGAGATTTCGTATTCAAAGGCTGGACCAAATTGGTGAGAAAAAACCTATTATCGCCCTAGAAGCTCGGTACTTTATTCTTGTGTTTTTTTTATTCTTGTCAAAAAAATCGCAATTTCGAACTTTTTTTGTAGTTTAGTGTAAAAAGAATATTAAATTAATTTTTTAAAATTATGGTGTTCACCCGAGAGAATGGTGACAATTTCTCCGTCCACTTTGTTTCATGAAAATCGGTTCAGTTGAACTGGAGTGGCCGCCATTCTGAAAACGTTTTCCGATAAACGCGCTTTCAGCTTTTTTTTTCTTGGGAATTTAGTTCCTTGGTTCACTAAACCTTCTCCTAAACTATTCGAGTTTTCGTAATTCCTTTGTGGGATATTTTTAAAATCAGTCGCTAAAAAGTTACCCCTTTAAGGCCACTCTTCCGGTCTAGTGGGCTAAATTTTACTTGTTTTTTAAAAGTTCGTGAAAAGAAATCGGGAAGAGATTTTGTAATTCTGTTTTTTGTATTTGGTTGTACAATTCATTTTATAATGCGAGCGCTGTTCAAAAAGTTCTCGGGATTCAAAGTAGGCTCTTCCAAAAAAATGTGTCGATGGTACCCATGTTTTCGGGAGTAACAATTATCAGAAAGCAAAACGGAAGATGGGAAGTTGGTAAGTATAAATGCCTTTATCGTCCGTAGTAGAATTGTGAAAATCAAATTGAATTTGAAAAAATGGTGTTACAAAAAAAAATAGTAAATACTTTTTTTTCTCAAAAGATTGAGGTAGGGACGATAGCCACGTTAATTCTGCGTCCATAAAGCCCCTACAACATCAAAATCGGGTTGGTAGAATTTGAGAAAGCATGGGCACCATTTTGAAAAACGGGGTTTAAGAAAAACGCGTTCAAAGTTTTAAGTTCAATTTTCTGGTACACAACAAAAAATAAACATTGATTTTACTGGTCCTTCCCTTCTGCTCAAAAAAACGTTCATTAGCGGCTCTATCGGCTCTCCGCGAAGCACGCCCCTCTTTCGATGATGAGGCCATTTCGACATCCGAACGTCTGCATCCAAATGCATAGCAGATTTATGTGATTGTGGGCCAATTGTGACACCCATTAGGGTCATTACTTTCCCAATTAGCGTCGTGGCCCCGAAGAGTGAAGAAAGGCCTCGTTTCTTCCATGTACCATCTCCTGAACGGTTAGCAATAAAGAATCGCAGGCCGGGTTTTCTTTTATTTGTAGGTCCTTCTCTGTTTCCATCGCTTCCGAAAGACACTGATCGTACACTGCTAGTCCGCAATGTGTAAATTTTCCCAGCGTAGTAGGTGGTAATGTATAATCCTTGGCAGAGGTCCATCAAGCCGCAAAACATGTTCATCCCTTCTCTCCTGATTCCACCCCCATCCTCATTGCAAATACCAAACGGCGACTTATTCGAATGCTATGCTACGAAAGGTGAAAATGAAATATGCGTTATGGCTTCACATTGGCACTGTAAGTTAACTAAAATCCAAGTCCACCTCGCCTGTTTTTGCAAATTTGATGCTTCTCTTTGCATGAGGCACAGATAACAAGGTAGCAAGGACTTGGAAGAACGAGTAAAACTCCAAAATGCAATATTGATCGAGATCGACGCGTTCATACGGACAGACAGGGACAGACGGACGGACAACGGAGAAGTGGCTAAATCGACTGGACTGTTAATGCTGACCAAGAATATATAGACTTTATAGGGTCGCAAATGCTTCCTTCTACCTGTTAAATATTTTTAATAACTTCATGATCCTTTCCCATTTTCAATGGGAACAGGGTATAAAAACGGGAGGGAAGCCAACCGCTCGGCCCCCATAAATGCTACAAACAAAGTGATGATATCAGCTTACTTCACCAATCAAAAATTGTAGCTGCTATTCCCCTGGGAAAAAGGTCACTAGACCGTAACTGCCAAGGATACCGAATGCCAAAATGATATGCCAAAAGTTTTAAAAAAATTTGTAGGAAAGCGAAAGGAAGAGGAATTGCGGAGCTATTTTGTACATCACGATAACGTGCAAGCTCACATCGCCGAAACAACAAGTATTTTCATTGCGCTTTCTGGCATCCAAGAAATACGTCCAGCACACTATTCCATGGATCTATAGAGCCACAATTTTTAGGTTAGACCCTCGAGACTTTATATATATCATGTAAAGCCCAATATCTATCTATTCTGAAAAGATCAATAAGATCGGACAAAGAACACCGAAGTTAAATACGAATCAATTTTGCTTGTGGGAGAGAGGGGGGGTCTTGCATTGTCAGTTATCGCGCTGCCGCATGCGCGCATGCGTTTGTGTGTATGTTGGAGTGCGAGCTTGTGTGAGTGTGTGTGTATGTAAAGGAAAACTCACGAAATCAAGGGAACAGGGTATTTTGTAGTCGGGGCACTCGACTACAGCTCCCTTGTTTAATTTTCAAATTTCCAAATTAAGTTCAATCAATTTATTTCTTAACTATCAGTTTTATTTACAATTCTATTGACTACATTAAGTCATTCAGTTCAATATGGTTCATCCAAAGTTATACTCTTAATATCCTCCTCGGTAACTTCAGGCTCTGCCACATCATTTCCCCTCCATTCATGTCGTCCCGAGTTTTGCTCCAGCCAATATTGCACAAGCTGGTCCAGCGAATTCATAAAATCTTCGGCACTGTTGTCGCTGTCGCTGTCGCTGCCACTGCCCTCGAGTTCTGTGCTCTCTGTGGAGTCCTCATTAGCCAAACCATTTTGACTCACTTCCTTCAAATGAATGTCTTGCGGTCTGGGAGCAGCTGAAGCAGCAGTACAAAAAACTGCCAAGCAAATAAATAGCAAGAGATTTGAAAAGTTCGACATATTTCTGCGTTTCACTAAGTGCAACTAAAGTTTTTAGTCGTTAGAACTGAGTTTTTATAGGCATTTTAAGATGTGTGGGGATTTCCAGAAAAATTGTAAGAAATATTAAGGGGCGTTTCCCTGGGGGTTTTTGCCAAGTAAGGCTGACTAAGCGGTTAGAGAAAACTGTTTGAGAAGAGTTCCAAGTTCTAAATTAAGTAAGAAAAGTAAGGCCTAAATTCAATATAGACATACAAATCTGTGCACAAGCCGCAACCGTTGGCAACCCCTAAACGACTTGGCTACACAACATCATCATCCATCGACTATGCCCACTCCAGCTCCACTTCGCTTCGTCGCTCCACTCTTGCTCCACTCTGGCACTTTATTCAATTTTCCAAAGCGCGCGCACAGCAACCAGCACAGCCAGGACCAGCTACCTCGAAACTCGTGCAATGTGCTCACGAGGCTAATGCCCTTTTATGGCTTTGGAGTGTGCCGCATCAGCAAAATCGTCTCCCAGCTGCATCTAACCACCAACATGAACAAGAACAAGGCCATTAGATGCGACAGCAACATCAGCAGCAGCAGCAGCAACAGCAGCAACAGCAGCTCCAGCTCATTATACACCCCCTTAGCCCAGATGATGATGCTGTTGTGGTGGCTTCTTGTAACCCAAAATGTTGGTATGTCACCCAGAGAAGAGACATTTTTCAATTTGTTTGCAATTACATACTTAATTTTAAATTAAAGAAGCTGATCTGAGGTAAAGAACTTTAGAAACACATACGAAAACCAAACCCCAAGGAAACGTCTCTTAAGAGAACTATTTCAAACTAAGCTTAAATTGGCCCATTACAGCATTTATTCACTTCAAATGGAAACTGATATTTCGTTCACTTTTTGGGTACTTTTCTAATGGTTAAATTTATAACTCTAAAGTTATAAATCTTTAATGTTATTAAAATAAAAGTTTCACTTCTATCACTAAAAATTCTATTTAAAACAAACTGTGCACTTTTTGCCCTTCTACGCAGTATCTTGTTCAAATTGTCATCAGTTGTTGGCGCTGGCTCCATTGCTGATTCAGCCACATTTTGTATATGTCTGCTACGTGTATCTGCACTTACCTTTTTGCCAAATAGTTGTGCAATGAAGCGTACCGCGTTGTCTTTTTGTTATTTTACAATTTATTTCGCCTTTTTGTGTGACGCATTGAAAAATATTTCTTTATTTTCAGAGCGGAAGCTTCTGTCGTTTCATGACAAACGCCGCGGCGTTTGGTTAACTATGCAGCACCAACTCCTCCCTTGGAACTGGACTCGTGTGGAGTGGCGCTTAACATCGACATTGTTGACATTTCGCCGACATATCTGGACACTTGGATCGCGTTATGGTAGGAGATTCTTTTTGTTTTGCTTTTTAGTGTCTGCTGTTGTTGTTGTTTTGTTGTTGTTATAGGGATTTATGGCATCTACCCAGTGTGTTAGGTGAAGAGAACCCTGACAAACAAGCCCCTGTGTATGTTGTCAGCCATATTGTCAAAAGCTTTTATGGTTGAATAGTTTATATTATATGGAGATTGGAAAGCAGAGATGCCCTCTTTGCCAAGGTGTCAAATAAAATTTATGTATTTGATTTGAATTGAGGCCAAAGAATTTGTTAAAAAGTGTTTTACATTATAAAAATACTGTTTTTTATACAACTGAAGTAGTATTATACAAAATATCAAAAGTTTCAGATAGTTAAGTTCATTTAAAATGACTAAAGAACACTCAAAAAATATATTCGAGTTACTATTCTAAAAAGTTTAAGTAATTTTTTTGATAAATTACGCAGGAATTAATCAAAATTAGCATTTTTAGCCGGCTAGAGGTCATGCTATGCTTTTGCATAACTTAAAACAGGGACACACAACACCATAAATGAGGATGGTTAAATTTACTTCTGTTTCGTTAATCTGCCTGTCGACTGTCAGTCCAGCAGCCGAATCTCGATGCCAGCAATGCCATAACTGCTTGGGAATTCCAATACCGACATCAGAAAGAAAGCGCCAAGACAGACAGAAGCCCTTGTGTGTGCATACCCCTTGTTTTCACTTTAGGATCGTCTTTGTGATAGTAAGCAAACAGATAAGCCACCCTGAAACGTATAAAAACGACTGGAAAAGTGGAATTTTTTAGAAACTTCAAAATAAATTTACAGTGATCGAGAAATGGGGTCAAAGCAAAGTGTCGTCACGCTCAATCCTCTCGATATTACAGCGTTCCCCATGCCCGGCCGACCCGCTAAACGGGTGCTTCCTTCTGTCTGTTACATACATTTGCACCATTTTAGTATACCCTCTTCACTCTACGAGTAATGGGTACAACAAATCGTCCACGCTTAGCTAAAAATGCAATCGTTTTTACGTAAATCTCGAGAGATTTCCAATTTTTCCATGAATGTATCGTTGAAAAATTACTTAAATTGGTGAACCGAGCCCCATTTTACGAAAAGGAGGTCCGGTTTGGGTTCGGGTTCGATGAACCAAAAATTTAAGGCGACTGGTTCGTGGTCCGGTTCGCGAACCCCAAAAACTCGAACCGAACCGGTTCTCAGGGGTTCGGTTCCGGATTGGTTTGCAGCCTTGCTTTAAACTGTTATCGTAAGACAGTTTTGTGGTTTTCTCTCCTCGAGATCCTTGCAACAGAAAACACGAGAGAAGCAAAATCGAGTACTCTGTTGTACCTGTCATTTTGGTGAGCAGACAGCATAGAAAATAAGAAATGATTGACCATATTTTGTGAGCTCTGCAGTTTACTCTATCTTTTCTGAGAGTGTATCGCTAGGTTCTATGGAGTAAGGATTGTGTATGAGAATTCTTTTGGTGGTTGGAACTAAAAAGCTGATTTCCGTTTAAAATATAAAAAGTTTGGTATTTCTTAGCTCGAATTTACACAAAACATTCCGCTTTACTTTCATTAAAATCATGAAAAGTTCAACTGATAATTTGTTAATTTGCTCTTCTCCCAATGCTCTGTACCCTTAAGCTATCTCAAGTTCATATTTTTCAGTTTATACAGGAAATATAAACTCTTGAATGCTGCCTACTTCATTTCAAATAAGTATAAACCGCAATAATCTTGTGTTCATTTGTGAAAACAAAAACCCTTTTTTGTATCTTTTGTGGATTACGCATATTTTTGCAGTTAATGTTGGGAAGGGGTTTCAAGGTATGTTAACAATAAAAACACTGGTAAGAAAATAAACATATGTATGTGCTCACATACCGACGTGTGCGGATAAGCGGAAATATATATGTGTATGCATGTGGCAACCTACTAAACGGAAAGCTAAATACAAACAAACAGAAAAGGAACCAAAGGGAAAGCGAGAATGTTCTTTAGTTGGGATGGAAGAAGTGGAAATGCTCTTTGAAAATAGAAATTAAAATATACAAAATAAAGGGTAGAGTATGTATAGAAACCTTTTCGAACTTTTGGTTAACTCTAACAGAAAAGTCAGCAAAAAATTTGTAAAATTTTCAAGTCAATGTTTCAAATTTAAATAAAAAATTGTCCCTCTATTTGTCTGCAAAAAAAAAACCACAAAAATCCCTGTCAAAGCTTCTGAATAAACCCATAACATTTCCTTACCTTCAAGGTCATAAAAAAATTGTAGTCAAATAAAATGGCCAAGTCTGCCAACAAGTCTCCCTGCCTTCCTTCACCTCCCGACTCAGGTGTGCCATCCACCGACCTAACGCCCCGGAAACGGATGCTCTCATTAGTAGGCACAATGTGGCGTGGCTAATGCTCTCTGCTGAATTCCACCAAGATTTGGCTTTCAGTTGGCCATTTCTCAGGCGTAACTTTTATTCTAGCCCGCTGGCTAAATAAAACGCAGAGTTTACAGCAGTTTGCAGTTCTTAAAGCCGTAAACACCTTATAAAGATTTTACGACTGCCTGCTGGGCCAATTTGCTTTAAAATTGCTGCTACTCAATGTATTGATTTTTGTTTTGTTGATTTGGACAGTTTAATGCTTCAGCGAATGTTACTGCCAGCAGGCAGCATGGCGGTCAGAGCCCGCCCCAGCGGTGTCCATGTTTATGCCTCAATGGCTTCGCTGCTGCCGGCAATCCGCTCTCATGTGCATCCTTCGCCCCCGTTACGTGTGACGGCAACTTTGTTTGGCAAAAAAAAAAAAAAAAAAAACAAGTGTATCCTCTTCCCCTCAACTTAAAATGTCAATTGCGCTTATTAAGGGAAAAGTTCACTGCGCTTCAAGTGAGTCACGTGCATAGAGATGCGGGAAGTGAAGGCGTGTGAGACTAATGCAGTGAAATGAGCTCACCTGTTTGGCAATTGACTTAAATGTTTCTCTTTGACTTTTTAGCAAAACAAAATGTTCTTTGTAAAATCTGCTAAAAAGTCCCTTTGAATTCGCCCTTACAAGCAATTTTCTTAAATATTGATTAATTATTTCTGAACAAGAGCGTTTTAATATCTAAACTCTATGCTAATACACGGCCAATAGGCTCTCTTGTTTTTGAACCCTTTTTCAATTAGAATATCAAAGTCAAAAGTATTATTATTCAAGAAGCTTGACAGAAATGAAGGATGGTTCTTAGAGGTGCGAAAGACTAGAAGAAGTCAAACAATAATATTGGTTTCTTAACCTATCTATTCAAAGGGCTTGGTTCGAACCTATGTTCATAGCATTTTATTTCGTTAAAACATTGTTGAATTTAATCACAGAACGTTTTAGTAGGACAAAAGATTATGGTGGTTCATAACTTTTGAAACAAGGCACGCACACACACATACAGGAGGCTAATCGGCAGAACAGCTGTTTCAGGAACCTCATCAGCAGTCTTCGCCTATCTCCTGCAGCCAATCCATGCCGTCAGTGCCATAACTGTTTGGAAAGTACCAGGCTGCAACGCCAAATTGACATAAGATCTTGTTTATGTGTGTCTATCATAAAAGGTCCTTCTGTATAATCCAAAAATTTATGAACAAACTTAACTTATTGACCTGAAGAAAGCTAAAACGTTTTGATTTATTTTTCAAAAAGGACACTAAAACAATCACATTTGTATACCCTTGCAGAGGGTATTAGAAAATTTTCCGGAAGTTGGTAACGCATAGAAGCACCTCCGACCACATAAAGTATATATATTCTTGATCAGCATGACAAGCTGAGTTGATTTAGCCTTGTCCGTCTCTTCGTCAGTCTGTCCTTCTGTTTCTATGCTATCTCCTCCGTCAGTTTTAAGGCTTTCCTAACCAAACTTTGCACGAAGTCTTTTGGTACAAATACGCTGCACATTTGTCGGAACCAGCCGGATCGGATGACTATAGCATATAGCTGTCATAGGAACGATCGGTCGAAAAACTAGTTCTTAGTGAGAAAAACTTTTTTGTTTTTAATGGAAAACATCCTTATCATTGGCATACACTTATTTTATATTTTAAAAATCGGATGACTATAGCATATAGCTGTCATAGGAACGATCGGTCGCAAAACTAGTCTTAGTGAGAAAAACTTTTTTGTTTATAATCGAAACGCCTCCAAAGTACGTATTTCTTAGTTTACTATCCTTTCCCATGATTTCACTAAGTTTGGTCGAAGTCGGATGACTATAGCACGTAGCTGCAGTATGAATGATCGGTCGAAAAAGAAGTTCTAGTGAGAAAAACTTTTTTGTTTTAAATGGGATCGCCTACAAATTTCGTAATTAACAGTGTATTATGCTTTTCCGTGATTTCACCAAGTTTGGTCGAAATCTGACATCTTTATAGTATAGATCCCATAGAAAAGTAAGGTCCAAGAAGTAGTCTTCGTTAGAAAAACTTTTTTGTTTTCAATGGAAGCTGCAAGGGTATACAAAACTTTGGCCGAGCCGAAGTTAGCTTTCCCCTATTTTCTTTATTTAGTTTGATAGGCTCAAAATGATTGTTGTCAAAGACATACACACGGCCGCAACACACAGCCACGCATACATACGCAAAAGACAGTTTGGAAGTTTGCTCTCGGCAAAACGGTCCGTGAATGACACGAGAGAAACAGAAACGAAAAAAGCGTTCTTTGCTCTAAGCGCTACAGAATTGAGCAAAAACAGAACTGAAAGTGTCTTTCGCTCCCTCTTTTCGTTATGTCCGTAAGCAAACTGTTTTTTGCTGACACGCAGCAAGTAAAAATGGCTTGACACAGCCCCAAAGGGCTAAGGCCGAGCTCATCTCAATCTCTTGGCATGTGAGCTTTTAATTTTCGCACAAGAGAAAGGACCTACAGTTTTAGGCCAAATCCAAACGGCAGTTTGAGAAGCTTTTGCATGGCTAATTACCACAAAGCTGGTGCCAACATCTAGTGAAGGTGACCGGGTGTGTAGGCTTATTCAAAGAAAAAACTTTTCGTTAGATTTTCCGAGGCGGGATCGAACCCACTACCTTTTGCATAGCGGTCGCGCAAACTAACCGCTGAGCCACACCCGGACAAGCTGAAAGTGTTGAGAGTTATTTGCGAGCTCTGGTGAAAAGCATTACATTTCCAGCGTCTGTCCTTGTGACTTTTTAAGGTCATCGGAAGTGCAAGTTTCACAGGAAACTAAACGCGGTTGAACTGGAAATGCTAATCGGTTGAAGGGAATTTGCGGAATTTGGTATATCTTTCTCTTGAACGGGACTTTTAACATTGTTGCTAATATCCAATATTTTGTATCAGCTTCGTCACAATAAGTCGGGTTTTACTGCATTGTTTTCGGTAGATGCTAGAAGTAACGCATTGTTCAATTCAATTGCAGGTCAACAAGTGGCGCAGTGGGCGGTCATTTCATTTGACAGCATCTATAAAAATATAAAATTGGTTAAAGTCGGCCAGATCGCTCATCTGGCAACTATCTAAATAATGATCTAAAACAAGCGAATCTTAGCAAATCGTCTTAATTGGACCAGAATTTGTCCCGATTTTAAGAAAACACTCACACGGAATATTACTGTAAAGTTTTGTGTATACATAATAAGTTTTTATTCAATTAACTTGAAAAAGGAAAAAATAAGAAAAAATGTAATTCGTTTCCATTTCCTTTTGTTTTCCGCTTGCAAAATTAGTTGACCTTAATCAACACATCACGCACCCATCTCTGTTTAGTAGGAAATTATCTTCGTTGTCGCCAACTTGCTCCTCCTAAAGTGGCAAACATTCAAGTACTTCGAGCGAAAGGTGTTCAAAAGTTTTATTGAAGTGGGTATTTGTGTGTGCCAATTCTGAGTGAGATGTTACCTAAGCTCTTTCTAATATGACCAAAATACCAGGCCATAATAACTAAGTTGGTGTGGATGTTTGTTCACATTCATGACTTGGGGTGGAGGTGGCACTAATGACATCTAGGAGTTGATGCTGTTGCTGCTGCTGTCGTCATACAGTTAATTCCTTTTTTGGCAAAATCATTTAGGCAATCAAATTAGTCTCAGCCAGCTAGGCTTAAGGCTCACTAATAGACTTGGACACACACACACTCGCACAGCTGGCCAGAAGTCGCATCAATTTGAATGGCCCGAAGACAAATATTGCGTTTACGACAGATTGTCTTAAAGGCTCTTATCATGATTTATTTGTCAGTTCGGGGTGGATGTGGAGGCTGGTGAAATATGTGGCCATAATTTAATTGAAAGGTAAGACTAAATCAATTTTGTATAAGAAAACTTGGCTGGCTTGCAAGTTTCTATAATCATAAAACTTTAGTATACAAAATGTGTAGCATACTTACAAAAACTTAGAAGATTTGATGGATTGTTCTAGTGAGTGGATAGACTTTTGTAAAGTTCGTGCTTTGGACTGTCCAACAATAGACTTTGTACTATTTTGTTAAATATTTATATGGTAGATATACATTCAGCTACCTTCGACTGCATTGTCTCGCACATTCTTGGCGGTTTATTGCGTTGGCTCAATGATTATGTATAGAAGTCATCAATATGCAGGCCGCAGCGATGTCTGATTTTTATTTTTTTTCGTGAGTCTTTGGACTTACCATATACTTGGGCTAAGCCCATTACTGGACACCAGTTGGGTAACTGCCGCTGCTGCCTCTGCTGATGCATTGTTCTCCGCGCCGTTCTTAACGAGCGCAGCATGCAAAACAAGGCGCAAGACGCCATTTGGCCAGAACAGAACAGAAAAACTGACAGAATCGGTTTTTATGGTCGCTGCGCTCCGTGCATGATAATCGAGCTGAGCCGAGCTGATGAGAGCCAACTGGGTGCTGATTGTGCGCACGCGTTCATAATCAAAGAGTCGGGTTCTGTTACTGTGTATGATGGATGGAGCGTTGCTGAGTGATTCGCCTTGACGTTGATGCGCCATCAAGGAAAATTATTGCGTGCGCGCAATTAAAACTAAAATAAAGTTGCAAACACACAAAAAAATATGAATCGAAATTTGCATATTCAGTACAATGCAGTCGAGTCGTGCTCAAGGGAAATTTTGGTCACTTGGGATGAGTCAAGTTACACAGTTTTAAATGGAATGATGACCAGACTTGTGGCTTTCATATTCATACAGTTTTTGATTAACTTTAAAAGTCGACACTATTTATTGTTTACATAAAATCACAATGAATTAAGTTTGAGGTTCAGCCGAGAAATTACTGATTATAACCCCTTTGTTTTTTTCAATTTTTATAAATATTAGAATTTAGGACGCTCCGGAACGAATCTCAATATGACGACATTCAATTTTTTTTCACCACCAACTTTGAAGTCTCATTATTTTTGAACAGCCCTCTACCTCGGGGAAAAAAAAAACATTTACTTTGACCTTTGTGTAAAAAAAAAATAAAAATTTTTTATTATTATTTACTGTGTTTAAAAAGAAAATTTTATGGTAAAAAAAAAAAAGGGGTTTAAACCCCATGATTAGATTCCCTCTTTAAGTATAAAAAAAATAAAGTGAAAGAAGGGGGGGTTAATATTTGTGTTAAAGGTTGGTGATAAAATATGGGTTATGCTTGTGGGCAAAAGAGGGTGCAAGAGAGTAGGAAGATGGAGGTGGTGTTTGTAACTCTAGCCATCTCTATTTACCCCATCTTTAGATCTCTCAGATAAACCTAACAGCTCTCAACGCACTTAGCAGTAATATTTTTATTTTCAAAGAACCAATTGGACCAACTAGGCAGCAGTATCGACCTGTCCCTACGCATTCACTCAGAAAAAAACCCGTTCAAAATCTACCAAAATCAAGACCATTCGTTGTCAAAAGTAGAGTAGTCCCGCTTTTTCGTGAACAGTGAACGGCGGTGTCATTTTATGAACGCAGTCTTAAGACCCTCTGTTCGAAATTCATTATCGTTTAGGTGTTGCGTTAATACCATTTTGGGCTCAACTTGGGAACACTTTGGGGACATTTTACGAACTTTCGGTCATCTTTTAGAAACATTTTGGTAACGTTTTAAGACCACTTTGGCAACATTTTGGGAACAATTTTGGAACTTCTCGCTCTTATTTTGGGACCATCGCGGTTTCATTTTGGTAACACACTGTGTTCAATTGCCGAACAATTTTGGTACTTTTTTGTGAATCTTTTGGTTATAAAATATGACTGATTTTAAGACATTTATTATATTCAAGCTAGCAAGTCTAAGATGGCAAGAGGTCATGTTATGTTTTCACATATCTTTAATAGTCAAACACAACACCACACAGGACCAGCCGGTCAACTGAACAGGAGGTTAAAGAACCTCTCGGCCCTATCATTTGAGCAGAAGCAGAAGGTTCCGCATGCCAGCATTCCTATAACTGCTTGGGAATTTCAAAGTGCAAAACCAAAACCAGAACACCAATTGTTCGTGATTTCGAAACAACTGTTCGCTTTTTAAACGGAAGCGCCTGTTTGTTGTAATGAAGTGTGACCAGAGCTGGTGTTTTGCCGTGAACGTCAGACTTGCTTTGTGAACAAAAATTCATGAACGAAATGGTTTAAAAAGAGTCCGCTTGGGCTGCATTTTTGACCAGCAGTGTTCCGGTAACGGAATGGCCGATGAACTGGCACGCAAGGGTTCAGCCACCGCAATGGAAGGAACTCCTTAGAGAGGAAGAGAATAAACTTAGAACAGCCCTCTGGGTAAACACTAGGGGTATGAGACAAGCAAGAGCATTAATGGTGAACCACAATCTCAAAAAGATTCAGAAATTAATCCAACAAAGAAAGAATGCCCTCAGGATACTGACAGGGCTCTCCACGGGCCACTGCAGACTACGGGGTCGCCTGTAAAAACTAAGTATAACAATCACAAAATTGTGTAGATACTGTGTAGAGAAGGAGGAGTCCTCTAACATATACTTATTGGTACTGTGGAGAGACTGGTTTGCCTCCCCAATTGGCCAAGTTAAAACCAACCAAATGAAGTTAACACGGCGTGCAAATAATTTAACAAGTCTTCTTTATTTGAGTTCTCATGTGCATGTGTCGCTCGCCTGCACTTTACAAATGCTCTAATGCGACCAAAGCGTCGCTGGCGACTGCGCTGCTGCGAGTGAGCTTGAGAGAGCGACTGCCCAGCTGCAATGTCTAAGTATATAGAACACGCGAGGGAGAAATATGTATAACAAGAGCGAGTATCAAAGCAAACAAACATAACTTGGTGGCAGATGGCCATTGATTTGATTGACATTATATGTAGGTTGGCAAAGTTATAGAAACTTTACATGGGCGGCAAAGCGCAGGGTTTCTGGCCCGAACAGACACACTGCGATGTCTTAGCTACAGACTTGAAGAAGAAAGCTTACACCCCAACAAGATAGGTAACCTAGAACCCACGAAAATATATATAACCCCCTCTCAATCCCAATCGGCTGAGTTTGCAAAGACAAAAGCCTAGCCAAAGAAATCTGTCGCAAAGACAATATTTTCAAGTTCTAGTCTCCCATTCAAACGATCGTATAAGAGCTTCGCTCCTAAGATTTCAGAAGATAATTAGCCGAATTAAATAATTGGCTTGACCAAAATTGGTAGAGAACAATTTTGCATGAGAGATGAGGTGGAGATTTTCCCTGTTTCTTTGTATCTTTTTCTCTTAGAATTCAGAATCTGTTTGAATGGATCGGGCATTTACAAATTTCAAATGAAAATGTAAAAGAGATACTTGATAATCGCAAGCAATTAAACTTTAGTTTTTAGTCTCAAACAGCAACAGGCCTTAATGGATAAAGTCATTAACATATAACATAACTGCGTATATTGAATTTCTTTTAAAGATATGAATTAACCACATCGGCAAAAACCAAATTGATAAACCAGCTGGAAATTCCCGCCCCAGTCTATTAGACAACAAATTAAAAATAAATTGTGTACATGCTTTATATACTCGTTTCAACGGTCTCAGGTTGCTGATAACCTGTGGCCAAGGCTATATAAGCTTGGGTTGGACAGCATCTGAGATTCAGTCAATTGATGCCAGGCTACTGCACGGAAATGCAAACAATTCTGAGTCTACTTTTGCTCGGCGGAGCCATTTGCTCTGTGGTGGTGGCTGCAACGGGTGTACATCAGCAGATCAATTTCAATACAGGCTGGGGTGGCCTAGGCGGAGGATCCGATGAAGCTGACGGCATAGATTTGGAGAAACAAGCCAGAGAAAACCATTGGTCAAATGATGAGATACTAAGAAACGTGGCCAAGTTCGATAACCATGGTAATGATGCAGCGGACGGTTATGATCTTAGACTGGGTCATGATGGCACCGATTCGTCTGAGGAAGCAGGCGGCAGACGTATCCAAATCATTCAATACTGAAAAGTGTTTTATGTAACTTGTTCGTTATTTCGGAAATAAACATAATTTTAAGAGGCGGAAATCGTTTTCATTTCCTATAGGCAAAGCATAACTAAGTCAAACTGGTCAGAGCAATTAACACGATGCCAGACCAGAACATTGGAGTTTGACCATGCGCGCTTTGGCCACATAAGTCGCATAAATATGCTAATTCCTGACTTTTCTACTTCTTTTAGATTCGTTGGCTCATTTCATATTCAACGAATTAGCATTAGTTGGGTCGATTATCACATCCTACATAGTTTGAGTGAGTTCAAAAGATAATGAAAAGTAATAGTAATTAAATCTGTTTCGTTCTGATTGTGTATGCCATGCAGGGATAGTTGCAATAGTAAGCAATCTCTGGGTACTGCTTCGGAATGGATATTCGTGTAACTCTTCAATAAATGTGATGGCTGCACGGTTTTATTAGGCTGTATCTATAGACTACACAGAAATACAATGGACTTAATTTCTACTAATTATTTTTAATGGAGACCTAAATATGTATATGGGTTTTATCGGCCTGATTTGATTTTAGTCAGAGTGCTTTGTTTAGCCGTCTCAAGCAACATGTCAACGATAATCTTTACATGTAGGTGTCTGATAATTCACTAGTTCAAATTCGGCTACTTCTTCACTTAAATAGAGGCAATTGTCAATGGCTGTTGGTGTGGAAAGCGGTTAGATTCTCACTGACGAGTCTAGATTTGTGGTACTAGACGAAACCTTAACCTGCTTGTGTCCATATGTTCATATCAATTGTTGTTTATTTCTTGAGGATTATTTACGTATAATCACACCCCGACCTTGAGACGGCTAAACAAGCACGGGAGACCTAAATATTGATATTCTTCGTGGTCTGATACTTAAATGCAACTACTTTACTTGTACTTGTGATACCAAGCCCAGTACCTGAAATTACGTGTAATATGTACCTGAATAGTCTACCCTACAAAGAATGTGATAAAAGATGTAGTTTTTCATATGTTAGTCAGTGTGATGTCCTGGAATTCATTCTTTGGATAGAGTAAAAATAATTTTTCCCATAATTCTAACCAACTTAATTTATATATTTAATACCGTAACGAACCACTTCTACATTTCCGAGCTCTTGAAAAGTAGCTAAGGTTGCTCCATTGCCCAAATCTGAATTCTGAAATCTGAAATGAATTAGCGAATTCATAATTTCAAATAAACTTTTCAATAACGAAGTATCACAAAATCAAACTTTTGTAAAAAACTCAGAATGAGACCCTTAAATTCTGATAGAAGGGACTTCTGTAAGCATCACCGCGTACCCAGTTTTTTAACTGTACCCCAGGTTCGCGTTCTATGGGTACTTTTGTACTACACTCAGAGAAAATATCAATAAGATCGTGCCGTCAAAAGTACATTAAGAAGGAATATGGGACATAAGCTCGGGACTTCGAATGACTGCTCTCACTGACATCACACCTCGGATGGCTTGTCTTATCTTATCAATCAAGAAAAAGAAAATTATTAATTCAAGACAAATTCATGCTTGCCGATTCGTGGTTTGGTCTGATTGGCCAGGGTTTTTTTTTGTAATAGACTCCTGAATTTTTCATAGGAGAATGGTCTTTTTTTGAAAAAGTCAAGTCTATTTCTCATAAATATATTTGGAAATTTACTTTCCTGTCTTTAGCTATTTTGCAGCTTGTAACCAGGCCCAAAAAACTCTTCGTTGGACCAGCTCAAAAAAATTACGTCTTCATGCTAAAAAAACACGAAAATTTAATAAATATCAACATTTTTCATGGTTTTTTAACGGGTTTCGCTTTTATATTGAAAATTGCCACCAATTGCCATCGAGATTGTAGATACGAAATAAGAGAACAAATTTTATGAACTAAATTTTATGAACAAAAGTGGATCAAAGTCATTTCTAAGTAGGTTTGTATTATTTTATTTTATAGGCTCAGAACCATTTTCGAACCGGTTGAAAAGTGGTTCGGAGGCATATCTCAAAAGATATTTAAGCAAGGAACTTGAAATTTGGTTTGTAGGTTGAAAATTTGGAGTTGAATATTAAACTGGTTCAGAACAGGTTTTGAAAAATGGAACCGGTTTAAAAGTGGTTCAGAGCCATTGGTAAATAGGCTGGTATTATGAAGTTGTATATTTTACTGGTTCAAATCCGTTTTCGCTTCAAAAGTGGTTCTGAGCCATATCTCCGAAGCTATTCAAGCTAAGAAATTGCAATTTTGTCTAAAGGTTGGTATTATGGAGTTGGATATTTAAATGGTTCAGAACCGGCTTTGAACCGATTCAAAATTGTTTGAGAGCCATATCTCAAAAGTAATTTAAGTTACGAACTTGAAATTTGGTCTGTAGATGGAAATGTGGAGTTGAATATTTTGCTGGTTCAGAACCGTTTTCGTAGCTGTTCAAAAATAAAACCAGTTCAAATGTGTTTTTGTGCCATATCTCAAAGGTTATTTAAGCTAAGAACCTAAAATTTGCTGTGTAGCCTGGCACTATGACGTTAGATATTCTCCCAACTTCGAGACAACTAATTGAACCACTATAAAAATGGTTCAGGTCCACATCTTTCGATTGGAAAAGTGGTCTGAAGGCTTAAAATGTGAGTGTTTCAAAATTCACTTAAACTTTAAACTGGAAAAATTGGTGTTCGGGTTGGAAATATGAAGTCTGATATTTTTGTTCCATTTTCCTATTTAAAACTTGATTCGAACAAGGTTGGACGAGTTTAAATGTTAATGTCCATTTGCAACCAGTTGAAGCTTCAAACATATTCTCATAATGCAAAGGCCCCGGGTGACGACGGGTATTGAGCTAGTTTAGACATAAAATTGGAACTTCTAAGTACAAATTTCTCTTTAATACTTCAAGTATCAAATGGATATTTTACAAATTATAAAAATAATACTTTGTTGAATTTAATTCCTAGTATCATTTTTTATATTTCAATTTGATTTACAAGCAAAGACGACAAGTTGCTATGTCTTACCTTTCCTTTAACAAGGTATTCATTTGGTTATCCGGAATCCCAACACTTAATGTGACAATGCCAAGCGAAGACGAGCCTGACATTTTGAAATGTTTGGTTCAAATAAATTCTATTTCGTATCAAATTAAGAGGCTTAGGATCAAATTAATACCCAAAGTATCAATTTGACCATTTGTAGTACTGTTATTATTTTGATACGAAATTCTGATACTGGTTTCAGTTTCAGTTAGAGACAACGCGTTTCAAATTGATAATAATAAAAACTATTTTGGGTGTAGACATGAAAATAGGATTGAATGGTTCTAAAAATTTGCTCTTTATTACTGTGGCTTCAGATTATAAGTTCAAGTATAGGTTCGAGTACCAGAAAGGTCTGACATTGCATTAGATTGCACTGAATATTTGCCTTTTATAACCAGATTATTCTCGCTCAGATCTTCTAAAAGTCATTTCAAATTATATAGCAATTTCGGTTCAGCCAGAATCAGTTTGGTGTGTTGTCCATATTTCATGATTTAATCGATTTTCGGTGCTTAAGAAAAACAAACCCAACTGGCAGCGGGGCTCACCGACTAACGGCGATGTATATCTGGCCGACATATTGCTGTTGTAATAATATTTCTGGTCGACTTGACTGACTGACATCAAAAGCTATGCTCCAGTCTCTGGACTGTGTTTATCATAAGCAGCCGCATCAGAGGACAAACTGCCCGAGGGCAGACACGCGTTCTCCAAATATTTATGAGCTGCAAAAGACCCAGTTTTGGTGCGGGTGCGGGTGCGGGGGCAACTTGACCGAATGATTTACCGACTGAGCTTCAAGTAGCCGAAGCAGCTGTCAATCAGCCTGCAATCAGCCTCCACTTTAAGCCTATAAAAATGTCTGCAGTTAGCGGTAAAGCAACACAAAAACAAAAAAAAAGTAAAAGTGGCTTACGGTAAAACCATAAAACAGAATCTCTCGGCGGCTCAAGTAGGTGCCCAGTGCCCACACCCAACGCATCCCCATAACAATTAGTGACCTCAAAAACGTTTTGCAGTTAAAGATTTTGTGATATACAAATTTTGTCTGCTGCATTTAGTTAATGAGACATTTTCACTTCGAGACGTGATCATCGACCCAGCCTCAAAACGAAACGAATTAATGAAGAAAATATTTCTGGGTGTGGCGATTCGCTGAAGAATGGTCATGAGGCCAATTTCTACCTGAACAATTTTGTTGTTTATTTGGATTTTTGCAGACCTTCGCAAAGACGACGACGGCCTAACGCACACAAAATCCCCCGAAATTGATGTGTTGTGCCCGTTTTTTGTTTTTATTTTATTATTGCTTCGAGTAACACGAAACGAAACTGTCAATTGGCGGCTTTTTGGTATTTCCTTGGAATTATCTTAATGTGAAATCTTGAACTATGTTTGGGGCATGGTCGCAAGGGCCCCATCATACATAGACAATTTTTAATGGATTTCAGTGACTTGACATGCCTCGTGAAAAAAAAAAAAAACAAAAAAATAACTGAAATAAAATAAAAACCCAAATACAATTTTATTTGCATTTATTGACAAAGTTTTTGTAACATCTTGTGGAGGAGCAAAATTCCAGGAAAGTTCTGGATTTAATCGTACAAATCGTCAGTTCAAGCTGTACTTTTTTTCTGTCTGGCTAATTGTTTGCTTGAATTTTGAGTTGTTTATGTCTGTTTTTTTAATTTGTTTGGGCGGGTTCAAGCTCAAAGCTGCATTTAAAAATCAACGAACAAAAAACAAAAAGAAACTTAATTAGTCATCACTGTTGAGCGGTAGCCCATAATTAGAGCGCTACCTGTTAAGGTATCAAATTTTCATAATTTTTGGCAATTTATATGCAACGCTTGGCTGCATTGTCAATGATCCTTCAATTTGTGTGTTCGCGCCTGGTTAAGCCCCGGGGCCTCTGACCCATCCATCCATCATCAGGCAAAATGGCAAACAAAGAGATCAGAGTTCATCATGAACCAGTTCACTTCCTGGCTTAATGCATTTTAATGGCCTTTTAACATGCATTTTTAATTAAGTGCGAGCCGTACTTAAGTTTCTGTTCTGTGTAAATGACACTTCGAATGATTCGTTATGCATTAGTCGGAGTGATTAATCATCGCAGAGCAATTGCTACAGTGAAGTCTAAGGTATGCGTTAAGCATTTTTGCATATTTATTGACCAATTTGCCATGGCCATTGAACCGGCATAGTTTTCATATAAATCAAACATGATACATTGAGTTATGCGCGGAATTTATCTTATTTTTCTATCCCTTGCTAATTTTTAGCCACTTTCACTAAACGGTTTGGTGTTCTTTAGCACAAAATTACTCAGAACTCTTTACTTTAAGTAATATCACTTGAATAATAAAAATGTAACTATAACATTTTTCGACATTTTCGACACTTCGACTTTTGTCAATGAAGAACCAAACTGATTCAAATATTTCATTCGTGGACGAACTCCGAGAAAGTCCTTCAGAAATGATAGTCGTGCCCGAAACTATTGATGTGTAAGAAAAAGATCGTCTTGTGTATCTTAAAACATAAAGCATAACTAACAAATTTCCATCAAATTAACTCATCACTCAAATGAGGAAAATTTTATTTGCGCGAGATGCAACATTGTTTGATGAGATGGTATTAAAGTCAAAACTAATAAAAATAAAATTATAAAACACTACAACTCTTGTCATAAAACTAAGGAAACTTTGTTCCACCCACCAAAGGAGGTGGTAATCGACGCTTTCAGGTAGCCGTTTCACTCACACTCACCATTCAACGCTCTTTCACTCGCACTTATATTAAGGGACTATGATTTTGCCGAGTGGACTACCTTGTATCATTGTAACGTGGGTGGTCCTGTCCGTAAAATCTCTCCCTTATTGTATGTTGACAAATGAGTAAGCCTACTAATTTCATGAGAGTGAGTGAAACGGTAACATTTTCTGTCCTTAGACCAGTGTTCCAGCCATGCCCCTCCGGGGGCCGAACATTACTTTCGGCAACTCACATGTATAGGCAGCCGAAGTCCTTTTACTGACTGGCAGAGAGAGAACAAAATTTGTCAGTCGCAGTCTGTGCGACGAGTCGAGCACATTGACGGCGCTTGCTTACGGGCTACACTGCAAAAAATTATTATGGCTACTCTGCATATTTGTTTAAATTTGTATGATTAATTTATTTTTTTAAAGTCTAGAACGTCTTTATAATCTTCGAGAAGAAGTTAAATCTTTCTTAGAGAAAGAAAATTCGAAAAAAGATATTCAATTATTAACCTCTCTCCGTAGTCCATTATTTCTGCTAGACTTGGCGTTTCTAACCGATATTGTTCTTTTTTATAAACCAACTTTATCTCCAATTACAAGGCCGCCATAAAACTTGTCAACTAATTTCAGCCATTAATAACTTTAAGAAAAAAATCTGTTTGCTTAAGTCACAAGTAAAAATATTAACCGTCAAATCTTAGAACCGAACATCAATTTAAACTACACCCCCAATAATAGCCGATTGAAAGAGTATGCAGAGCTGTTAATACACTTCTCAACCGAATGATGAAGATTTGAGGATTTAAGCCAAAGGACAGTTAATTTCGTTTATTAATAATCCCCTTGAAACTGAAAAAACTCTACATTTCCCGAGGATATTAAAAAGAAATCAACGCAATGAAAGATGATATATGTTGCCCCTAGGTACTGTAATTGATTTTTGGAAAGAAATTTCTATAGAAAAGTATCCATCCACAAAAAAGGCAACGTTAAAAACTTGTTCGATGTTCACAATGACTTATATTTGTGAATCTACATTTTCCACCATTAAAGTAATTAGCACTCGATGAAATAGACTAAGCAACAGCCATTTAGAAGATCTTTTTACGATTAAATGTTATCCGGGAGATATAGAAAGAGATGCAACATTGAAGTCTATAAATAGTCCAGAATAAACCTAAACCTTTTCAACAGTAACCCAATTAAGTGCAAATTCAAAATAGCCCACTAATTCCACGCTCTTACTCATAATTTTCCGCAGTGCCACCACACAAAAAAGATAAACAAAAACATTTTTAAAACAATAACACCTCATTTTTGCTGCAAGCCTCACAATACTCAATCCCTGAATTGCCTCCCATCTTGCGCAGTGCAAGGCACACATACATATCTGCACACATTTCTCTCCCTCTCTCTTGGGGAACCCTGCCTTAGACTGTCAGTGGGGGCAGTACATTTGTAGCCTACTGTAACCTAGGCGTTTATGCTCGAACGATTTTCGGTTCACG